>JAQFYG010004960.1:0-10418 GCA_034694325.1 Entomobrya corticalis
AATAGGAAAAGAAATTATTTTTTATATTTTCTCATGTGTCCTTACCAATTTTTTGGTACATGGTTGTCGGTGAGAGTTCAGGAACGCAAGCAAAGTTTTCTTCGGACACATCCTTCAGTGTAAAGTTAGCTAATCGATCAGGCCCAGTACACCTTGGCTCCACCGAATTGGCTACATTTCGCTCTGTGAGCCACAAGCGGAGCTCCAGCAGCCGACAATCACACTCCCACGGATTCTCCTCCAAGTAGACGCCTTTGAGTGCTACTGGGAGACTGGCAAGCCCTGAAATCCTCTTCAGTCGATTCCCATTCAGTTTAAGCCATTCCAAACTGAGCAGCCCTTCAAATGCTCCCTGAGGACGGCGGCAATTACCAAGAAAGAAGAAAGTAGAGAAGAAAAAACACACCACAAAATCAGACAATATTCCCGTGTAATAAAAATAAAACGCGTACTCACAGAACATATAGACATAAACACTGATCTCATGGAATTTATCCATACTGCGTACCTATCTTTTTATACAGTACAGCATTCTCAAGTGCACATAAATGTATATTTTTAACATACACTATTATATCCTGGTTTTACACATATTCTTTTTCTATCTAATCAACAACATATATGTGCAAAATGACGCTACTGAGCCCCTTTCCAGTACAAACTTATATAAAAATAAACTATCGGTAGTAGTAGCTCAATAGTGTTCTTGCCATTTGCTATATCATTTATTCTCGCTAACCGCTGCCATCAATGCTGCTGCTGTTACTACTACCCCCATATATGCGTCTATTAACAGATGAACTGGAAAATAAAAGGAATTATCATCACACAAAGGAATTGTGTATGTGCATGTGTGTACATCTTCCTTTTGAATAATATCATGTTCTTTTGCCAACAACCACATACCGTACGTGTTTACAAGTTCTTTGTTATTTATCTGCCTCCATTCACCAAATATTATAGACTTACACAACTTTTACTCACTCCCTGTTTTTAACTAAGAAAAAAGGAATAAAACTTGGGGTATTTTTTCTTTTCTTTTGGTGAAAATATATCTCTTGAGATTCACAATTCCCTTCAATCATCTTTCATCTCATCATATCATATGGGATTTCCCCCTCTTCTTCATATTTTCTTCTTATGATTCCCTTCACCGTCAAACGGAATACATTTTTTCTTTTCGTTTGCTTTTCGCTTTTTCTTACATTCAACATTCCTTCTTTTCTCCTAAGAAAGGATATTATGTGATGCAGCGCTTCTTCAAAGAATAAAAATGGGAGAGAAATAGGGAAGGAGGACTTGGATATCATTACATCTAGCACATGTCACATAACACCGCTACCGCTATTTTTACCACCGCTTAAATCCTTCACAAAGCAATTCAAAGCATACCATAGCTTATTTTTTATTTTGCTAAAAAAAATATAAAACGTAGAGCAGAACCAACTCCCACGTAATATATATCGTTACGCAACCATCGAATTCTTTAATCTTTTCAAGTGTGGAGGTGTGCAAAAAACAGTGCAAAAATAGCAGCAAAGATATACACCGATTTTTATTATTATTTTTAGTACCGCCATTTTTGAACAGATTTTTCCGGTTCTATTCTATTATGCACGAATTATTTTTTATCGATTAAAGACCAAAATATGATATCTGCTTGCGTAACTACTAGCTGCTTTGTATGTTTGTCGTCATTCTAGAAGTGTAGATAGGTACCTACCCACGAAGCCTACCGTACGATAAAAGAGAAAGCCAAATTTTCTAAAACGCATACCACGCGAAGAATACCATCTTGCTTATTTACAGGATATGCTCAGCAGCATTAATTTTGTTGGATTCAGATCATAACATATTATTTACCAATATACCTACTCATACATATTATATTGTGTTTTTACTATTATGATTATACTAGTTTTTTTATATAGAAATAGAACGGAATAATTTGTTGCGCAGTGGATCAACTATCAATACTAATCATCTGCTTCTGCTTTCCAATTCCACGTAAATAAACACTAAACATAGGCGTCATATATATTTATTATGACTACTAACTACACTACTTTTTTTCTTTTCGCAATTTCGTGCTTCTTCTTTCAATTCAAGAAATCTTCTGCTCTCAAACAAACAACAAAAGGAAGCTAACAGAAACATGAGCCAATCTGAAAAAGCGGTAGTTTACGGTAAGAGCAGCTGTGTGGCTTGGGATTTTCTTTTCTTATTCGTTATTCTTCTCTCATGTACATAAAAAGACATGTGCTAGGTGATGACGATGCGTCGATGGTGATCATGCATGACGGAGAAATAGTAGTTGTGGGAAATGAGAGATTCCATATATTGTATACGTGTCAAATGAGAAAATGAGGCCTTGCTCTAGTTTCATATATGCGTCATCTTAATAATGATAATCATCATTGGGAGAACGTTATCCGCTATTGTGCATTTTCTGATCTGTTCTTTAGAGAGCTTTAAAGTATTTTTTTGAGTAAGGAGTCTACCTATTAAGTATAGAGGATAGTACACAGTAATAGTGGGATACAATCAACACTAAATACAGAGGAATGTACATATTTACATATACATACACCTTCTCGTTTGCTGATAATTTCCATGGTTGCTGCGTGTGAAAAGGAAAAGGAGGTGACGGTTAGGAAGCTTGGTTTTCCCTACTTTCTTGTTCTTTCTACGTTCTGCTCGAGGTCTGATAGGAGCATTAACCACTCACGTCTTCAAAAAGTGAATTACGACAGCATCTTTTGTCCACTCCACATCTTAAAGCCTTTCGACCCACAAAAAAGGCATTCACCACCATAGCTAATACTACTATAACAGAACAGAATTGGATTCAAATATCTGGTATTACTATATAGCCTGCACATAGTGTTAGCGCAGTTGCCCAAGATAAGAACCATGAAATGGCTAACAATGTGGCTGTAAGTTGTTTCGTTGTCATAGCCTACACACAGCTTAGAAGAGAGTGTACGGAAAAAGCGCGATATTCTTGTGTGGCTTGTTTGGTTGGTGAAGCATAGGGGCAGCGATAAAAACTTGCCTCAAGATTATCGATAACAAGTAGCCAAAAAACCAAACTAAAAAGTTTGAGTATTACCGCCACCACATCACCGCTATTATTCTTTGGTATTACGGTTCAGTCATAGAAGGGAGAAAGCTACCCAAGAGTAACGTAAAATAGGCATTAAAAATGGATCTTTTCCTTAAAACGTTATTTTTACAAGTATAGGCGGTTGCGATTCTTGACATTAATTCTGGTGGTGATGGTGATTGCATTGCAGTATCTATCGTACGACATACCTTTGCTCAATCATTACAACTTTTGAGAAGATGGGTGTATGTGTTTGTTGACGTATGTGCTTTCAGATATATTGCGTGTGTATATCATTACTACTTTTAATTAAACTAGTTTCACTCAATTCTAGAGCGAGAATGTGAAAAATAGAAGAAAATAAGAAGGGAGTTGGTATGTCTATTTATAAAAAAGAAGAAAACTACTACGGCTTTTTTGTTTACTCAATCTTTCAGGCATGAAGATGTTGACACGCCACCCCATTCTAATTACAGGAAAGAAGGTATAGTAGCGTCCTTTAACTTGAGAGTAGAAAAAGTAGGAAAGGGATGCGGATAACAATGGAAGATGAAAGATATGTGATAATGTTTGTTAAAGAACGGAAATTGGACCAAGGGTCGATAAACTAGCCATTTGGACTGCTACCGTCATCACCACCAATGCTATTCAGAAACAAAATTGCAAAAAAAGGTTCACTGCATTTTTTGGGCTACTGTGTGAATGTGGTAGTATGTGCCTTTAAGAAATAACGAAAGTGAGCGATAATGTATGATGATATGATATGGTTTTTATTTCTTCAGGGTAAACGACGAAGCCATTCTCTAGTATTTTTCTTAAGAAGAGAACGGTTTTTTTTGTTGGAAATCGACGAATGATGATAACTATCTACTACTTGGATATTTTTTACTCTGTCCTTACTTTTATTTGGTAAACATGTATCTTTCAATATTGCAAAAAAGAAGAGGTGAAAAATCGGTTTTCTTTGGAATTGGAATGAAAGGGGAAAAATTGCCAGAGATTTTTTTTCAAGAATGCATTTCCTCTCCAATCGAAAATCACAATCTATTTTAATAGACAATCTAAAAGTGGGGAAGAGCGGGAAAAGTAGAAAAAAGGATGAGATGAAATGGAGAATGAATTGTTGTAGAGATACTCTTAAAGTTCTTGCAGTAACAGCAGCAGCTTAGATATTGTGCCGTTTATATAAGTAGTAGACGAAATAAATCTGAAAAATATGTATAAAAAGTGTATATATATCTGCATTTCCATGTTATTTGTGTGTTGACGACTGACCTTTTCGATGCGTTCAATTTCGCAGTGACTCATTTCCAAGGTGGTGAGTGACTGAAGGGCGATAAAAGCTTTTTTGGGGAGAGTGCGTATAGGATTTCCACTCAGGATAAGTTTCATGAGGCCTTGACAGTCGGGAAAGGCAGGCGAGGGCACCTCTCCCAACACATTATGGCTGAGGTCCAAGTCGACCAGGTTACTCAGACCGCGGAACGCTCGGGAGTTGATGTGTGACAGTTGACATCTTGATAAGTAGATTTTCTGGAGGTTGATAAGACCCGAGCGCATGAAATGATCCGGTGGTAGCGTTTCAAACTTGTTTCCAGAGATGTCAAGTACCTGAAGGAAAAAACAGACAGAAAAGAAAAGGAGTAAAAAGTTAGTGGACGACGAACAAGAAGAAAAAATAGAAAAGAAAGTAGAAAATGTTTGATAAAAAATTAAACCTCTTTCTTTTGCTCTCACTCTTTCACTCACTCATTCCCTTTACTTCACTCTTTTTTCTCTCTCTCGCTCTCATAGTTATTTTTTTGTGCACTGGGTTCCATGCAGATTATACATTATGCTTCATCTCTCATATAAAAATAATGGTGTGTTCTGGATAAAATAAATTTATTTGTTTTATTCCAGAAGTAAGTGGATACATTCACCACCACCACTAACATATACCAACCACCTCAAGAAATCCAAACAAGATATTTTTTCTTCTCTCCAATCAAGTCGTCATGGCGGCTAAAACATTTTCTTTGTTCACACTCGTCTACCTTCTTCTCTTGTTTTTTTCCTTCTCGTAAACAACAAGTCAGTTTCATTCTCAGCTTTTCTCACTTTTTCTACTCACCTTAATATCAAAATATACTGTTTTTTTGCCAGTTTATGGTGGTATAATAAATAGCTAATGCATATTGTTTGGCTCAACTTACATAAAATTGGTGATGGAAGGTATATATTCTAACTGTTTTCACGATGTTCTCTTTTGCCTTACTTTTTCTATCCTATTTTTCTACCTTCCTTTTTCTTTCTTGTCTATCTTCTTCAGTCACTCAACCAAAGACAAGAGGGGAAAAAGGAGAAAACTAAAAGATAAAAATGGAATGAAAAGGGTGAAATGTTAGACAGCTACACAAACAACAATATATATGGATGTGCATCAGAGCAAACCAACTAGAACTTACTACTATATTCTAACAGTAAACAAAGTTTGCTGCTGCTACTCTTTCTGCTGACACAGTGAAAGCAAAAACATAGAAAATCAGGGTCAGGTCTTGTTAAGTTGTTTGTTTCCATTCACTTTTATATATTTAATTGAAAGTTGAGAGAAGGAGGTATTTACGTAAAAGAAACAAAAATTGGCTATTAGTTAATTAGCTGCAGAGTGTAGAAACTTTATATGAGCAGAGAATAACTCTTTTTCTATCATT
The DNA here is from genome assembly GCA_034694325.1 of Entomobrya corticalis. Lineage (NCBI taxonomy): Eukaryota > Metazoa > Arthropoda > Collembola > Entomobryomorpha > Entomobryidae > Entomobrya > Entomobrya corticalis. The sequence continues at coordinate 5,800 of JAQFYG010004960.1, forward strand.
TTGTTTGAAAAGTGCTAAAGGTTTACATGCAAATGTAAAATGTTTTGCGACTTCCCTTTACAATTTCTTAAAATAAAACTTGCTATTAAAATACAATGAGAGTACTATTTCCTGCAAAATAAACATTTAATATGGGCGTTTAAATTAAGTGATTTTCTATACTTTAATCTCCTTAAAAAGTTCTGTTACCGTTTCCGAAGAGTTACAAAAGTAGGATTGTAAATTTCTAACATGGATGTTTGATGGATCTTATCCATAATAAGCTTTTAAATCAAGAAAAAACAAGAAAAATGCTCAAGGTAAAAACTATTGATACGTGTCAGACAATGAATGAGACGAATAGCATTTGTTGTACGTGCTCAACTTTTTCTCGAGTTTTGTTTTAAGGATTCCTCAGTTCCAGAACATTATGGTGAGAGGGAGAGATTGAGAAAAATTAAGAGAGAAAATCAACACAAGATGCTGCATGACAAAGTGAGGTTTCTGTCCAGCAAAACGCTGTTACACCGTTTACTATATTAACAAGCTATATTACACAAGTGTCAAAAAAGTGTGAGAGCGTAATGCTTATTAAGTATAGTAAGTATATAGGTATTACATGACATATTACCACATAGTGTTTAATACCTACCTCCATACTTAGCTCAATATGTGTAGAGTGTAATGTGAGAATAAAGTGTGTAAAAGTAAGTGGTATAGGCTATTAATGAGATCTTACTTGCGTTCCGGGATCAATGTTATGTGGGAAAGTCCTGAGTCCTCGATTGACGCACTCAACAGTCTGTTTGCCACCTTTCCACTTGCACACACAGTCGGACGGGCATGCAGAAACGAAGCCAAGTCCCATGACAAAGAGCAAACTGATTGACGAGCAAAGTTTTCCGTTCAACTTTCTTCCACTACCAGCACTACTACCTGCTCCACCTCCTTTCCCTTTCCCAACCATTTCAAGCCGTTTGGGTCTCAGCAACATAATAAAAAATATAAAAAATCGTTGAAAACCAGCTCTTCTTTTCTCCTGTATTTTAACTTTCCCTTCTTCTTCTTCTTATCGTCCTTTCTGTTTTCTCTCTTCTTTCTGCCTGTCTTACTTTTTTAACTTTTTTCCGTGTTGTGCGAGTTGGTTGAAAAGTAGAGTCTTTCTGTTCCCGTCTTTGGTAAAAAAAATTAGCCCTGTGTAGTAATAGTGGTAATATGACGTATGGGAGCGCAGACTTTCAAGTTTTGTTAGAAAAGTAGTAGAAAACACACAATTCTATATCGTTAAACCAACTATGTTGCTTGTACTTATAGCTTCTTTATTTGATGAGGAGAATATATACGTTGATAATGATGATGATGATGAAGCTGATGAGATTTTTTACTTGTTTTTTCCTCCCTTCAGTGTAAAAAATACTATTTGCTATAATAATATCCAGTAAGAGTGGAAGAAGAAGGATGACAACGGTACAATAAATATTATGTGGTTACACGCACGAATAAATCCTTTTTACTTTTACCGTTCACGTTTTCTACTTTTTAACGTGTTTTTGTTCGTCCATTCTGCTTCTATATGTCCATGTATGTTCAATGTTAACACATATACTATATATTACATATGCTCACTCACTTAAAATACATTACATGTAATGCTTTTAGAGTAAAGAAGGGAGATCATAACATGAATGAGCACGTTTTATTTGTGCGTCGTGGGGTAAGGTACAGAGAGTTTTCTTATCGACGGCGTTCTTGATGATGGTATAGTGGCAGCGTTTCCATAGAAAATAGTTAGCAACATCACCATCATTTCTGTTAGCAGCAAAGTAGTCGTATGAGTCGTAGTTGTGGAAAAAGCGAGAGAAGGGTCATTCCAAGTCAAAGATTTATTTGACACTACTGGGGTAAATTCATCGACGGTGCTGCTTCGGGTGTTGTTGATGATGATGGGTACTAGCAGTAGTAACTTGGGAAGTAGAGAAATTAGTAAAGGTGGTTGAAGTTGTAACTGTAGTAGTTGGAGTAGAAGTAGTATTGTTATTATTACTATTTGTCTATTGCAATATCGCACACTTGGTAATTGTCTACTTGCCATTTTACTGGCAGGAAACTCATCAGCACCATCACAATCCCTACTATCACTTGTACAAGTAGTAGGAGAAGGAGAAGCAGAGGCATCGTCACAATCATCATCGAAACCATTCACCATTTTATTACTCACAACTCGATGGGCATTCTCTCACATTGTTCATGGGCAGCGATGTTGGAGGTGGTGATGATGATGATGGGGAGGTGGTGGAGGATGCGGATGAAGTTGAGATGAGCGGATGTACGGGAACAAAAAGCTCGGTAAAGAGGAATCTTGTTGGATGATGATGATCATGTTGATGATGACGGTGATCGTCATCATCATCATCTGTGCAATTCTGCCATAGTACTAGTTTAGTAATAGTAACTTGTAAGGTTTATCATGTACATATTTATATTTGATATTAGTCTAGAAAGAGTATATTTTCTGTACATGTTCATCAGCTAGCACCATATTATCAGAATCCGAAACTGCGTTGTGATGGTGGTGAAAGATGTGCGAAAATGATATATTGTGTAGAATGAATAGAGAAGCGATTTCCTTTAATTTCCCATTTTCTCTTTGAAAATCATTTTGACCGGAATATCATGATATAGTGGAGTGGGAGTATCCTCCTGGTTCTCCCGTCAGGTTATTATTATTGCTTTCACCATATCAAATAAATCGTGCGATGGTGTGGATGATGATATCATCATCGTCATCAGCATTATAGAGGTTTCGTCGTTTGGTGTGCACAAATCATTTACTTTTTTGATTTCCACTCACTCACACACACAGTGTTCCGGTGAAGAAGAACAAAAGAGGATGGAAAAGTTGAGTGAAATACTGGGGCTTCTCCTTTTATGTTATATTCTGCGTGAGTAGATTTCGTGGCAAATATATAGTTTACCGCTGGGATGAGTAAATGCTTTATGTGTAAAAATTTTACTGAATTTTCTAGTTCCGCGAAAAACCACTGTTTTTTGGCTCTGTTATGTAAGCACATTTACACAGTATGCTATAGTTGATTAGAGTTGAGTTGTCTGGAAAGTAATTAAAAACATCTGAATGTAAACTTTGTTTTAAGCAATCTTGTGGTCATAGTCACAGCTCATATTATTATATTTGATTTATTTTGAAATATTTTTTGCATAATCTTTTTAAGCTCCCAAAATGTTAATCTTTACAAAACATGATGGGTCAATGAGGTTGTGGCGTAACATATTTTGACCCTTTTTGAAATTCAAGCAGCTTTATTCTATCGTTTAAACCATTATTTAAATATTTACATTCTGTGTTACATCTGTTTTGTTGTACTAGTGGTCAGTACACTTGTAAATGCGTTAATAAAAGAGATACAGCAGACTTTTTCTAGTAAATTACAGAGACTTCCGTATTTGAAGCTACTTTCGATGATGATGATAATGATGACAATGATCACAATGATAAAAGATAATTATATAAGATTTAATTGGCTGTACTTTTACCGCTACAGCACGCTTAAAAAGGAAAGTTGATTCACGAGCCATTTAATAATTTGCCGGTGGTATCTACTAAAAATAGAGGCGTACACGTAATATCACTAAAGCAGTAGTAGATCCCTTTTCTCCATTCTTTGCCTAACTGCTTTTGTAGGATTTAAAATAATGCTCAACTCACATGCATGGGCACACACACTTACTCATTACGGGTTTAATGGAATCACCCTCCGTCATCTCTATGCTATAAAAAAGGGTACATGCAATTTAATAAAACAAAACATAATAGAGATAGAGGGCACAATATAATAATCACTAATCTTCATTTGTACTAGTTACTTTCCCGACTATTCGGCAGCAGAAAATGAGAGTGAGCTAAAAAAAAGAAGAACATTTTGTGGAGTGGAGACTTTGTGTGCTTAATACTTTGCGATAATTATTATTACTCTTCGCTCGGTTGGTGTGCTCTGTCGGAGTAAAATGGGCAATAAGTATTGTATTTCGTATATCGGTCGTTCGTTACTATATAGAAATTACGGATAGTTCCATTTATTATTACTTTTTTAGGGTTCAAGTGCATGGATGTAATAATAATAATAAAATGAAATAATACATTTGTGCCGCTACATTTTCCATGGAAATTGATGTAGAAGATTAAAATGATGATCGTGAGGGTATTGAGTTTAGTTGTTACTCATTTCTTAGATAATACTTCTTTTGTAGTTGTGGTGGCAATAAATATATGTGGTTATTATGTTGCAAAGTGCACGCACTTCCTGGTTTCCTTTTCAGTGCCAATTTATTTATAGAAATATTATATATTTAAAGTTAAATTTTCAAGAGCTTGACTTTTGGAAAGCCAATATAAGCTTTATATATGCTCTTGTAAACTTAAATTATTTTCAAAAACTGTGTTGGTCATGTTCACATTATTATGCTAGATGCTTAACAATTTACGTAGAATTTCAAGTAATAATTTCATGCAATCTTAAAGTATAAAATTCATTGTCATTATCATCATTATTTCATTTCAGCTTCTTTTTGTTTCAAATATTAAGTTATGCATAATAACTTGATATCAAAGTATGAAAGGCAGG
>JAQFYG010004961.1:0-10413 GCA_034694325.1 Entomobrya corticalis
TAAACGGTATTGTGTTGTGGTGGCAGTGGTAGTAGTGGTGGTTATACCATGGTACTAATAATATATATTGCTATTGACGCTATTTTTCTCCAAATATTATTATGTTTCATGTTGATAATTTTCCCAGTTTTTTATCTTTGGAATGTTCTTCCTTTCCATAAATAATACAGTGTTATCCAAGACCAGAGACCAAGGTGAAATCATTTTTTTGGTAATGATAATCAAAAATAACAATGATGATTACAACCGCCGCCACCGTCGTCGTTTTTAAAGAGGATCATAACATCCTATGCATAATATTATACCCCATTAGACAATATTATATTTTTTCCTAAGAGATACTACAATAAGCTTATAAACTCACTCTATTGTTATCATTATAACAACAAAAGAATAAATCTCTAAGGGACATTGACCTTAAGAATATATTATTACGGTACTTTGGACGTATGAAGAGGGTCCCTGCGTGCACATAAATATGTTATTTTTTCTTGTCCCGGACACAGGGCTCCTCTTCTTCTCTCATCCTTCCTTCTATAAACATCATCATAACCAGAAATAAATAATAATAATGCGTAGTTATAAGTACATCATCATCATATATCATCCCATCACGTCTACCTTCTTCAAACCACCTCCTCACAAGAAAATATTATTTTATAACGGCAACCAGAGCAAAAGCGTTATGCGATGAATAAATACATGAATGATGCTAAATGGTAAAAACATTATGATGGATGATGGATCTATACTAAACTATGAAGAAGGAAGAAAGAAGGAAAGGAACAGTAAAAATGCCAAGTGTGTTTATTCAAGTGCAAGTAGACAACAAACATAAAAAAGATTGTTTAAAAGAGAAGTACTTAAGGAAGTCGATAAAAAAACTGTTGTTTTTTGTTACCTGGTAACGTACGGTTTTATTCCTCCTCCTGTGGCTTCCTTTTGATCAACTTGTTATATATGTTAAAAAAAAAGTACCTTTCCCTTTATTATTGGTATTTATGGTAAGGTAAGGTTGTGTAGGTGGTTTAGGTTTAGATATAAGAAGGTAGTCTACTCTGGTTTTACATTACAATATAAATTTAAAAAATAGTTTGGGTTGAATAATAACATGCTATATTTTGTTATGTAAGAAGAAAGGAAGATAGTGCCTAGTGCCTGTTATGTCATATATCTCGTCATATAGCATAATAGTTAGTGAGAATAGAGAACAAAGAAAAGGTAGTTTTCAAGTTCAAGTCCCAGTAATAGTGTAAGTGTTTTTTATATTCTTTCAAAATATATTATTGTTATTATGAATCGTCGCGTAGCGGTAAAAAAATGGTTAGTCATATCAGGAAACAGGATTCAAATTGTTTTGAAGAATATATAATATATATTTAATATATTATCAACATAGTTTACAGTTTTCATTGACATTTTTGGAAAAACATAAAAATAACGATTTTGAGTCTTTATTTCTTTCATTCATTGATCCAGAGTTCACTATGGACAATTTTTAGTTTGAAATATGATTTTACACTGGACTGGACTGTCTTTTGAATGGTAGTAAAATGTATCCTATCCTGAGTCTCCAGTTTTCTACAAACCTGTTTTTAAACATGAAAATAGCAAGTTTGACAGGAAATTGTTTAAAAAATGTTTTTGGCCCGTTATATTTTTTGTCATTTTCAATTCGTTTTCAAATGTAAATTGTCTCCTTAATGTGTCTAGTTCCTTGTGTAGTTAATGGGTTAGCAAACAAAGAAACCGGAAGACAGGCTTCTTTTCATGTTTTTTTCTACAAAAAGTGGTTCTTCACATTCCTGAATAGGTTACATTACAACTTACTTACTTTTTTCACGAAAAAAGGATTGAAAGCCGACAAATTTTCTTGGTTTAAAAAAGAGTTTGCAGCAGAGCAAACACTCTTTTCTTTCTTTTGTAATTCATAGTCCATATCGTTTTTCCAAAAAAAAAAAACATTTTTTCTGGTCACGTTTATGAACTCTACTCATGTTTAGGTATATTTATTTACAGAAAAGTTTATAATAAATAATAATAAGTAAATAAATCAAAGCAAAAAAACTCCCTTGATGTTTTCCATTCAACTAGCATAAAAATTGTGGATGATTGATAAGAATAAAGATGTTTTTTTCTACTAGTTTACCACCACGGTCCTTTTATTATGAGCAACAATGTATGCAATTGCAATACATATTATTCCTCTTCGGAAGATCAAGAAAGGATAAAAACGATGTAAAAAACACCGAACAGTTTTTGCGTCTTGATGCTTCATCTTCTATAAAATCCTTTGAAATCTTTGATGTATTTTGTTAACGATAAAAAAGGAACGAAACGTCCTCTTCCGCGATATTAAAAGTTTTACACGTTACTACATACTGCATACATTGTTGTTTGATGAAGAAATCTGGTGAAGGCATGAATACAAAATATCTTTACACTTTACACCACACACCATCATAAAAACGATACTCAAATGGTTTTTTGGTGCTTGTTAATTAAATAGTGAAAACTACTTTATATCTGAGTGTTTGTCTGTCTGTCCTTAAATTAAATAATTTTTCTCTGGACAATTACTTTTCCGTGGTTGACCACTTAATACTAATTAGTTCTGAAGTTAAAATAAGTTCATGAGCCATCAGTAGTTTTGGATCATTTTATATTTATGCATCCATGTACATTTCCTCATCTCTAATTACCACTCATCCGATCCTTTTTTGCACCGCATACAAAATTTTTCGAAATTAAACTTTATATAAATTTTATTTTTATTATATTTCTCAATGAACATGTCTTAAATCAGTTCACCGATGGTATCAGATTTAACAGACAAAAAAAGAGTTACTACTTCATCTTCATACTTTAATACACATGAATTTTATATACCAATCTATCTACAACAGAAATAGATCTCACCAGTTTTTTTTCATCTCTTCTCCTTTTTCTCATGCTCCCAACTTCCTCTTTCTTCCTCCCTCACAATTCAATTTTCATCTTGCATCTCTCTCCAATAAATTATGTTTTTTATGCATGGACATCTTCATCATAATATTGTTCAATTCAAACCAAATCTCTTTTTGTACTTTACTTTCTTCCTTGAAGGCTACCAAGTACCAAAACTTATAATTTTTTGTAACTCTTTCTTTTGCTTCCTTTCAAATCTTTGTCAGTCCCTTCCTCATTCCCCACCAGACAGAAAAAAAGCAATTTATTCATGATTCATGAATCAAATTTCATTTTTATTTTTACTTTTGTAAAACTTTATGCATATGTTACATAAAAAACTGTAAGAAAACTATTGACCAAGCCCTATATTAAATGTTTTTTTATCTGTACACTCAAATTGAAGATTTTGAGATGCAAAAAAACTGTCAGAAGCAAAATAGCTCTGAACTAAATATGTACATAATTTTCATGAGAAATTTTTATTCAAGGTTCAATAATCTGTCATCATACAAATCATAAAGAAATCCATATCTCTTTCAACAAGCCTTTTCCGCATTTTTTTACAATCATGTTACAATTCACATTTGTCATGTAATTTTTTATACATTCCACCATTCAATTTCCTCCATGCTTGATTAGCACACAGGAAGGCAAAAAAATAACAAAAATAGCAAGAAGGAAGATAATATGCATATAAAGCTGTCATTTATGATTTTTTTCTAGGAGTATTTGGTATTATGTTAATAATCAGTAGTTTTATTGTTCATTCATGATTGTAAATAAATACTAAAAACTAAAGCTTAAGGAAGAGGAAGTCTCCTTTCATAACAATTTTTAATACTACCGACTATCAACCAATAACAAAAAAAAATTATCTAACTGATTCATCATCATCTCCTCTTCACGGATCAACGGAACACCAGAGGCATGAATGTTAATTAAGCAATGTGTGAATTACTACTATTATTATTAACGGCACCGTACTAGAAAGCACAAAAGAATTATTATTTTAACGGTAACGGTACCCTCAAAAGAATTTTTCATATAAAACTTCCTTATCGCCTTACAAAAAAAAGAACAGTGAAAAGAACATAATACAATTATTAACTATACAGCATGTAATCTCTCAATGAAGATTATTTAAGATGTGATGTGGCTGGTGTAGTTGGTGGTCGGTGGTTGGCATGGTGACGCAATCTTCTCTTTCCATTCCACTCACTACAAAAAAATGGCAAGAGGAAAAGTGCTAATAAATTTGATGACCTGTTCACTGTTCAGAGATATCTCCCGTCATAAAAAAATGCTTTGCAATATTTTTTAATCTTCTCTCTCAAGCAATAAGACTGAAAGTTACTTGTGCAGCATCTCTCTCGCAATCTCTATTGTTCTTTTTCATCTTCTTCTTGAAACGGCATTTTTTTCTCATCTCATTCATCGTCTATCAATAATATGAAGATGGTGAATGGTGATGAAAGCAAAAACTCTTGTGAACAAGATAACCTGTCAAAAGAAAGTCCCCAGTCATCATCGTCATAATAACATTCTTTCTTGCTGTTATGCACTTATGCAATGTATAAAAAACCAAGTTTGCACAGACTCAAGATGAAGGCGAAGATGCTGGGAATCAATCGAAGAATATTGCGGAAGACAAACGTTACCATTTTACAGTTATGCACCGAGAGAAGAAGACGAAGAAGACAGGTACATTCATAGATAGATGGGTAGAGACACCACCAGGTATCCATCGACATTTTTACTTTTTTTTGTTCGGTTTTATTCAACAATGAAAGGTATTGCAATTTACAAAAGACGAATAGGTAGTGCAAGATGATATCATTCTTTGTCGTTTCGTCTCTGCTCCTCGCTATTTTAGCATTTTAACAATGATTACAAAATTGCATAAAAAACTGTTTAGTGATTAAACCTGACTTTTTCTCACAATCAAACTGATAACCAATTATAACAACAAATTAAACAATAACGATAAATAAGTAAAAATCATGTATTTGCTTGGATTGCTGTTTGTGAACCATGTCGTTACATGGTATATCATAAATATTGTTTTCGTACAGAGAGTGCACGTACTCACAAGGAATTTTTGTGCATTTTTTTCTTCATTTCCTTTTTTTTTATCTTGGTATTCACCAAGCAGAAGAGTCTAAAAATCATTACAACTTTTGCACATTATTATATATATCTATTACATAATAACAAATCTGTATAATATTTCAATTTTTCTGGTGGTATATGTTATATAACAAAGCATTCTTTATATAAAAAAAGATTACATGTATACGTAACAATGCAAAATGGTCAAATGAGAAAAAAACTGCAGAAAGTAGAAAGGTAAGATGTTTTAGAAATATTTCCCTGAGGTTTTTTTTCATTTCGCTTATATGTGCATCCAGCTCTCAATCTCAATTGCCAGCCACGGAAGTTTCTTTTGCACATAAAGTCATTCACATTTTGACCCATATTTGTTGTTGTGTGTGTGTGTGTACCCATATCATGATGATGATGATGATGATTGTTGCAAGAAGAAAAAAAAGTTTAAGTTAAGAGCAACAAGAGGCAGGAAGACAGACAGTATATTCAAGAAAATGATGATGGCAAAATGTTGTCCGAATCAGGATAATAATGGGAGAGATCGTGCTGAGCTTGAGCTTGATCCCACATGAGCAATAAGAGAAAAAGTAAAGAAAGGGTTGTCGGTTGATGAGGATTGAAAGGTAGGTAGGTAATCAAGCAAAGTTGTATGAGGATGGCGATGGCAAGTTCATGCAATAATGTGTATGAACTGTCTTATTGTTTGGAGGAGGATTACACAACGCAGATTGCAACAATATATAAGATATAAGTTTATATGCATGTTTTGCAAAGTGTTGTAGTCAGACTGCTTGCCAATTGCCATTGAAAAAGAATGGTTTTAAAATAAGTGGTGGTGGTGGGTAGAGAGATGGAATTAAGGAACTGAAGATTACGATGTGCTGATGATGTGATGCGTACGTGAGAAATGAGATGAGAGGTAAATATGTTGAGAGTTGAACCTTTTTCTTGCAAAAGTAGCTTCAGATTTCAGAGCTACTTTAGACGACAAATCCGGAACAGTGCTGCTTTCTGTAGTAAGTTGTTGTGGATTTTGGTACTGGTTGAGTTATTGTTTGGCTTGTGTTTTTACTTATTGTTTTGAGTTTTGGGCATATATGAAAATGAATTGAGCTTTAAGCGTTTAAACGAGAAAGTGTTATGATTTAACAATCTTTATTCATTGATTCACAAGTAGATTGATTAGAAAATAAGCATTACATTTTTTTGATTATTGGTATGTTATATATCACTGTCGCTATCACTTTGCCATACAGATGGATATGGAAGATGAGTAACAATTGAAAACAAAAGAACAAGACAGATGAAATGTTGACAAAAATGAAAGCATGGCAGTCTGGAAGAATGATTTTTGGTGATTTAGAACTGGAATTGGTCTCCAAAGAGGTACTTGGACAGTCCCAATATTGGGACTCCTGAGGGGGTCAGAGGGAGTTCACCAGCTGCCCCAGCTATATCAAAATGCGTATATTTCAATGGAGTTTTTGAGTTGCTTCCATACTGTGGAAAGGATACAAAATGAGACATTAGTTGGAAATCACTTTGAAATGATAGTTTGACGTCATAGATGTATAAGTATTTGCAAATATCGGCTTTTGTGGTAGTTTTACCTTGTCGATACCAGCTGCTTCCATCATGAATGCTGCAGGGAACTGATGACCACGAGGGGTTCTTGAAGAAGCAGCATTGTTGCATTGCAAAAGATCCTCGCCAACACCAGTGCCTTTAGAAACAAATATGATAAAAATTGAATTTTATTAATCAATACGAAATGTTCTGCATATGCAGTTGAGCTTTCTCAGAAACGTTTAGTCAATTTACTTTTGGAGAATTTAAGATCTTCACGACGAAGAGAGCTAATGTCCATCATGTCACCGACGTCTTCGCCCGCTCGTTGAATCTTGAGAGAAAAGTTTTCCTTCCTGGCTGGTCCATTATCAATGACCGCCTAGATTGCCAAATAATTAGTGGAATAATTAATTTTATATGAATACAACTGTTTACAGATTAAATAGAAGATACAAATAAGTACAAGCGAATTTTAAAATAAACTTACGCTGTATGGTCCCAGGGCCAAGCAAGCATGACCAGTTAAAGTTGCAACAGTCATCAAATGAGTGTTTTTGTGCTTCAGAGCATCTTCCTTAGCCTAAATCAAAACATTAATTACGTTACTAACTTAACTGATACCTTTAGGCTTACCTGTAAATTGGAATGAATTGAGTATTTGGAGAAGTGCTTACCCAACAGAGAGGATCTGTCATCACCATACGACCCTCGGCGTCTGTATTTCCAATACGAATACGTAGACCAGCACGACTAGTGATGACTTCATCAGACACATAACAATTCTCTCCAACGCTGTTACGAGCGACGCACAAAAGACCAACGATACGAATGTTCTTTGGTTGCAACTTACGAAGAACCTATAGATTTCCAATTACATAACATTTAATTAATAACCATTACATACTTCCCAAAAACACTTTCGAAAGGTAGCCAGCACTTGAGACAATAATACCTGAAAAAATCCAGCGACTGCTGCAGCACCACACTTGTCCCTAGACATGCCTGCCATTATGCCCCCTGCCTTTATATCAGCACCGCCCTGCATAAGTTCGTAAATTATATCATAAGTGAAAATCCTCAACAAAAGAGAAACCATAAATACAACTTGAATTTAAATTCATACAGTGTCGTAAGTAATGCCCTTGCCGACAAGGTAAATGTTACGCTTGTCATCATTAAGTTTTTCTCCGTCGTAGGTCAAAATAATAACACATCCTCGGTGGCGTTCGACAACTGCATAAAAGAATTAAACAAATTACTGTCATTATTATTTTTCAAAAAGATCGAAACTGTAATTATTCGTTGTTCATGTTCATACCGCTAGCAGCCCGGTTAACAGCAGCAAACAAGGGGAACTCCTTTTCTAGCTCCTTTTCATCATCAATCACTTGCACCTTAATGACACTGTTGGCAAATATATCTTTGACGTAGGCAGCAACTCGTGGAGGTGCCATTCTTTCTGGATCTCCTCCTCCAATATCTCGAGCAATCAATCTAAAATTAACGAGTAAACCGATTGAATTAATACTTCCTAAACATGAGATTACAAAAGTAAACTGTAGATTCAGCCACAAAAAATAAAAGGTCTTACAAGCCATTTGACAAGTCTTGTGCCAATTGAACAATTCGATCAGTTTCCTGCGCATCGTCTCCCAACAATCCAATCAAGTTAACCTTTCCAGCCTTCCTTTGTTCATCCTGTCGATACTCCAAGGGCTGCATAAGCAATACAAACATTCAAAAACGTGAACCAATCAACTTTAGACAAACGTTGAATCTACAATAATATTCATATAAAACACAAACCTCGTAAACCTGCTCCAATGCTCCAAGGACAGCCACTAAATCTCGATTACGGAATTGGCGACCTCCTTCGACAAGCAAAAGAGGGGCCTTTGCTCCAGCACTTATGGCTCTACATAGCAAAGCCAGTTTTAATCAGCACAATAGTGTTTAATGAGGAAAGAAAAAAAACATCTTACGATTGAGTGTAATTGCACTTACTGTTTGATTCCCTTTTTGGCAGCTTCACGGTACGAACGAACGTCATCGTAATCCCCATCAATAGGCCCAGTGGGTGCAAGCACCAAGCGGTTCCCAGGAGCATCCTCACACAATGTCACGCAACCCTCTTCACTCAACGCAGCGTTAACCTGTCCCAAATAAAATTTCAACCCTAATAAGTCAAAGTTCAAATCAGCAAGTTCTAACTAGGTAGCTTGCTGAATAAATATTGGCAATTGTCCCGTACCTGTGACAGTTTTTTGAGGACGACGTCATATGGAGTCCTCGTTGGAAGTTGAGGACTTACCACAACCAACGCGTCGAACTGGTCCTTATCGACTTTCGTGGAAGCCACAACACTAAAAATCCAAGTTTCAGAAACTTTGTAAAATTTATATTTCCAGAGACAAAATGATAAGATTAATGAACTTCAAAAACCCAAAAATCTTACCGCGGTGTGTTGACGTAAAGGGATTCCGGAAAGGTAGACATGGCTTTTCCAAACGAAACTAAAACTGATCTTTGTCCAATAAACCACAAAGTTGACGCAAAATTTTGGAGAACTCTGGGCTGAGATTTGTACGATTTGCTATGACAACTCCTCACAAGGAAATGACTGGAAAAGAACAAAATTACAATTGCTTTTTATACTTGATTCCATTCGACTCTTTACTCTATTTCCATCAGATAATAATTCAACAGTCACAAATCGATCTACAGAGTGTTTCAATGTAAAAGTGTAAAGGCACTTTGATTATTAAATTAGTCTTATCTACAACTGCTTGGAACTTTACAGCATTTTTCTCATACAAAAACAAATAATCAGTCATGCACTCGACAAACAATCAACCATGTAAGTAGTTTTATCAATAAACTGATTGCAAGCTTTATAGAAAGGTGACCCATTTACATTAGTTGTTAGTTTGGTGCGTATCTAAACCCCAGTAATAATCTGTAAGTTAATGCTAAATGTGCCCACCAGTGGTATAGTAGCACATTGTTTATGATTCATTTAATGAGAAATGCATTTATCGTTTCCCTTCATTTAATTTAGAAATTTTCCAAAACTTTTGTACTGCTCGTTGTAAATTGCATATGTACCTACCTATTCACAAAAGTGTAGAATCGATTTGAGTAGACTATTTTTTTGATTTGTTTATCAATCAACTCACTATCAAACCAAACAAAATGTCTAAACTAACGAACTTTTTTGGATAATAGTTACCAAAGATTAAGAATGGAAACGAACACTTGATTAGAGATCCATGCAATTCAAAAGAAACATCCTTCTTCACAATGGTGTTTGTAATTACAGATATAACACTGCTTCAATTGAACATATACGTAAAATGACAGAAATTATGGCGTTTACTGATGCGTCAATCAATAGCCAATCCCAATGGCAATAGAGAAAAGATGAGTTGATGACTAGTAATCTATCTGCACACATAATACTCTATTGTGAACGGATGTTAGATTAGAGGTTTAAAAAGACAAAAGATTGTTTTTATCTTGTCCCAAAAGAAAACGCCCCCAAGTGAATGCTTACATAGTGCTTAAACTTAGCTTTAACAATTTATATCCATTATAAACGCATGACTGCATGACTCAAGCTATATTTCCTGCTGGCATGACTATAAAATCATATTAACTATTGACATTTCTCGCAAATGCAGATTGTATTAAAATATGCCACAAAAAAGTTTTTCTGGTACTTGACCGTTTCTAATTCCATGAATTTTATGATGACCTTGGCCTTTGGCCTTGCCTGAAAATGGTTAGTTT
>JAQFYG010004962.1:0-10411 GCA_034694325.1 Entomobrya corticalis
TATTTTATTACTGTGTAGTTAAGGAATAAAAAATAATTTAACTGTGTTTCAAATGGTTTTTGCAGTTTGCCTTTACGGATATTACCAATAAAGTCATTTTCACAACCCGGAATTATGGCGCAGAGTTCACTGCAAACAAGGTGGACTTTGTCCCAGATGAGGTGCTCTTCGACCCCCATTCGGATAGAAACATTGTGGCTTATGAGAAGATGACGAAAGATAAACAGGTAAATAAATAAAGTGTTGTACACGCATATACATTATTGTTTTGGGTTTGATTATTATTTTTATTTGGCAAGGGAATTCATTTAAGGATGTGAAATGTAAACAGTATTTCTTATGTCTTCCTTTTTAGATGTGGGTCTCTATCGATTTTGGCAAAACCTGGGTTAAAGTTCAAGATCACGTGAAAGGTCTTTCATGGGATGAGACTGTGACGCCTGCAATGTTGTATCTGCAACGGGAGGAACCCAGTTCTCCAACTGCTGGAGGGGGAGGAGAACCTCGTTCTGTGATTTTGAAATCAAACTCACTCTTTCTAGAGGCAAAGGACACGGAAGTGATTATTTCGGGGGTGGAGGAATTTGAAATCAAGGATGACTTTATGTTTGCTACAAAGCCGAAAGAGAATGTACGGAGAAATTTTAGAAATCGAATGAACATTTTTTAATGATGATTGATGATATGATTTTTGTGTTCGTTTGTTTGTTTAGGGAACCTATGATCTCTACATTTCATACCGGAAATCGCCTTTTAGGAAAGCAATTTTCCCATCAACACAAGCCACAAAGCATTTCTTTATTGCGGATGTGTCCACAGACGGGCAAATTTTCGTCTGCGTTGTACAGAACGAAAGCGTGAGTAATCTGTTGATTGGAAGCTTCCCAGAAGACGAAGAGGATCCCAAGTTTACTTTGAGCTTGGAAAGAATCGTGTATTTCAAGCCAAACGTGACGTGGTCAGAATCGTGGCTGAAGTAAGCTTCAAAAATAATCTTTTAAAAATCACGTTAGTGTTAAATATGATGAAAAATTTGGCCAGAGTTCTGAACTTAATGAAAGATTCAACTTTCTCGTTATTTCTGATTGACAACGATTTATTTTATAGTAAACGCATGGTTTATCTAAATTAAAAAATAAATCTTTATTTATTTTTTATTCTGTAGTGAGGTAGCATCCGAACCATTTGTTGATCTCCATCCAGTCGAAGGATTACGAGGTGTGTACATTGCCAGCCAGCTGAAACCCTCCACGGTTAAAAGTGGGAAATTCAATATGAATGAGGTCATTTCTGTGATCACCTACGACCAAGGTGGGGAATGGTCGGTTATAAATCCTCCAGAGTTTGAACATGACGGAAGACCAATTTACTGTCAATATGTAAGTTACTTCTAATATGTTTTAAAATTAAATTAGTTGCTGTCAAACGATTTTCAAGAATGATGAAAAGACAGCATTAAATCTGAGCACCTTGGAAAGGGACCATGTCTCCAGTTTCACGCCTACATCAGGGGGTCACAAAAGAGTACTAGTTTACTGGTTGCTCAATTATTTTTACCCTCGGGAAGGTCTGAGACAAGGGCTTGTAAAAATGCTCTAGCCGGGCAATCCTATGATTTTAGGATGTGAGGTAAGAGAAACAGGCTGTTGTTTGCCGTTTGTTCTGTTTATTCTTATGCCGGGGACGTGACGCAATTTCCTTAACTGGAAATTCTGAACTGAGGTGACAGAATAAACAGAAATTGGGAAAATCTCATAGCCAGCAGTAGTCAGTGCAATTTGTAGGGTCAGTGGGATTAAAATCCTGCTCATAACTCAATTCAGACTATGTTGAGACTGGATTTGGACCTTTCCGGTGCCTAAGAATGAGAATAAGCTGTCATTCTGAAACTTAATTTACCGATTAAGAACAATATTTTAATTGAAAGGATTTAATTATAAAAAAACGCTTTAATTGGTTTTTGTTTTATGTAACTAGCAATCCGGTAACTGTTCCCTCCACATCAGCCAACGTCTCAGTGAGCTTTACCCACGAATGAGAGCAGTTCCTGTTCTCTCCAAGAAATCTGCTGTTGGAATGGTCCTTGCAACTGGTACAGTCAACACCACTCTCAAAGGTCATCTTGGCGTTTATCTATCTACCGATGGTGCAGTCTCCTGGCGTCAAGTACTTCAAGGCAATTATCTTTATGCTTTTGGAGATCATGGTGGAATTATTGTGGCCACAAAAATGTATAAAATTGGAGAAGATACGAACGAGTTATTGTACTCTATTGACGAAGGCGAAACCTGGGATAAGTATCAGTTCTATGAGGAAAAAGTGAGGATCATGGGATTGATGACTGAACCTGGAGAAAATACAACAACATTCTTCATTTTTGGCTCATTAGCTCCATCGAAAACGGATAATGTTTCAAGTTCAGGCACTGGTCCAAACAGCAGACACACCTGGGTCCTGATCAAGGTTGATTTTAGAGATGTGTTTGATCGAGATTGCACAAAAGACGATTACAAGATGTGGAGTCCATGGAATGGAGAGGATGGTACAATGCGAAGACAATGCTTATTGGGAAGAAAGGAAGTTTACGAGAGGAGAATCCCAACTCATCGATGCTATAACAGAAGGGACTATGTTAGGCCAATGACCAATGAAACTTGCATGTGCAAACGAATCGATTTCGAATGCGACTTTGGCTACGTGCTGGATCGACATCATAATGAGAAAACGGACAAATATCAAGATTGCGTCAAAGATAATTCTGAAACCAGTCCTGGAGTGAAGCCAGAATGGTGCCGCCCTTCAGAACAAGGCTTGCCGACTTATTATAATAAGACCAAAGGATATCGAAAAATTCCTGGAAATACCTGCATTGAAGGTGGCTGGGTTGCTGAGTTTCTACCTGAACAGATTCCTTGTGAAGTCAAGGAAGAACCTGAATTTATGTTGGTGGCTAAACGAGATTCTGTTTTGAGGATTGACCTGAATCATTTTGAACGCATTGAAACCTTGCCTCTGAGTCGGGTTAAGGCTGTGATCGCTGTGGACTTTAATCTTAGAAATAACTGCATCTTTTGGAGCGATGTCCATCACAAAACCATTATGAAGCTGCATTTGGATGGAAATAGTACACCAGAAACTCTGATATCATCTGATATTACATCTGTGGAAGGTCTTGCTTTTGACTGGATGTCGAATAATCTCTACTTTGCTGATGGAGGGGGGTCTAAAATTGAGGTGGTGCGAGTGGACAACAGAAAGATGAGAAGGCGATTGATAACTAAACCGGAAGTTGTCAAACCCAGAGGTATTGCTGTTCATCCAGAAAAGGGTTACATTTTTTGGACTGACTGGTACGACAAAAAACCATGTATCGGGAGAGCTCATCTAGATGGATCTAATCCTGAAAAAATTGTGACAAACAAAGAAGGTGTCGGTCCGGAAGAAATGACAATAAAATGGCCAAATGGAATCACTGTGGACTTTGCACGCGACAGGCTGTTCTGGGTTGAAGCCTCCCTTGATAAAATCGTGACCAGTGATCTGAACGGTGAAAACATTCAAATCGTTCTTGAGAAAACTTCTGGAGTACATCATCCATTTGCTGTTGGAGTCTACAAGTCCAGCATTTATTGGGATGATTGGACCACCAGAAGTATCTACAGCGCACCTTTGGAAATGATAGAAAGCGGTAACTTTTCCACGAAGAATGAGTCCATATTCAAAATCAAGGGGGACCTCCCACGTCTCATGGATTTGAAAGTGTATGGAAGTAGAATGCAACAAAATGAGAATTTGTGCAGTACCCCACAAAATCGCAACTCAAGTCAACTCTGTTTGTTCAATCCTAACGGTACCATCTCCTGGCAGTGTCCAGAGGGTTTCAATATGGTCAATCAATCCTGTGTTTGTCCAGATGGCAAGAAACCGCAACATGTTAATGGATCCCATGTTTGTGAGTCAAAATGTGACAACACTCCAGGTCAATTTCGCTGCCGAACCCATGAAAACTATTGCATCATCAATGCCTGGCGATGTGATGGGGAAAATGACTGTGGTGACTGGAGTGATGAGGAAGCATGCTCCACGCAAGTTTGCACAGACCCCAATGAATTCAAATGTACTAAAAGCGGTCGCTGCATTCCAAACAGCTTTAAATGTGATTTTGATGAAGACTGCGGACCGGGCGACACCAGCGATGAAGAGAACTGCACAGCCAGGAATCAATGTGATGCTCAAAAACATTTCCAATGTGCAAATGGTCGTTGTATCCTCAAGTCATGGAGATGTGATGAAGACGACGACTGCCTTGACGGCTCTGATGAAAAGAACTGCACAGATTTTGGAAAGAATGGAACAGTATTCTCGTGCCTGCCTACTGAATGGAAATGTCCCAACGAAGACAAATGCTTGAGTCCAGACTGGGTTTGTGACTTTGACCACGATTGTCAGGATGGCTCTGATGAAGTCAACTGTACCGGAAGAGTTTGCCCAGATTGGAAGTTTTCTTGTAATGCAACTGGTCATTGCATCATGGCAACGTGGGAGTGCGATGGGGACAAGGACTGTCCTGATGGAAGTGATGAGCACAAAGATTGTCCGCCAGTGGCTACTATCCCCACCCCAGAAAATCCATTTGCACATGGCAACTGTTCTCAGATGAGTCAAATGTTTGAGTGTCTTGGAGGAAAGGAATGCATTCCAGTTTACTGGAAATGTGATAATGTCAAAGATTGCCAGGATGGGTCTGACGAACTGGGCTGTCCTGGAGACACATCAGATAGTCCCCACACCGTTACTGTGGCTCCATCACTGGAAAGATGTGAACTAGATCAATGGAGATGTGATGATGGCACTTGTATCGCTTCTTATGCCGTTTGCGATGGATTTCCTGATTGTCACGCAAAAGAAGATGAAGCCAATTGTCATAACGGCACTTTTGGAGGTTGCCCTGCGGGAATGCGGAAATGTGGAGAAAGCCGGGCTTGTATACCACAGGGAAAATGGTGTGATGGGAAAAACGACTGTCCAAACCGTGTAGATGAAACGGACTGCGGTCACCTGGCTCCGTTGAAATGTAACTCGGGGCAGTTCATTTGCGATGAGACCTGCATGCCTTTGTTCAAGCAGTGTGATTCAAAAGAAGATTGCTATGACGGGGGCGATGAGAGACATAATGTTTGCACTGATGCTTATCAACGAATACATCAAGTGGAAGGTATCGATTTTCAGGAAGTAGACTCAACATGGTTTGATATGGACTGGTGGTTACCTGCATCACCATCTGGAAAAAAGTTACAATTCATTCCCGGAGTGTGTGAGTTGGAGTCTGGTCATTGCTGGAATGCATCGTCGACAAGTGCAAGGAACTATCGGTTTAATGAGCTTCATCCGTTCAAGAAGTACAGCGTTACTGTTTATGTTTTGGATCCTACATCGGGGACAAAGTTTCCACCATATGTATACAAGAATGTTACCACTGGGGAAGATGAGCCATCTGCGCCTTTTGGAGTCCAAGTGTCTCAGAACACAACGGAAGATCTAATTATTCAATGGAAGCGGCCAACCATTCCAAACGGGAAGTTGAAGGGATACAAGGTGTATTTCCAACCACCTGTACCGCCAGCGCAAATTGAGGCGGATAAAGAATTTTTAATAATTTCGAATAAGCAAAGCGATCCTGCTTTCTTGGCTGGGGAAAATTACACGTTTTGGGTGACAGCTGTCAATGGGAGAGGAGAAGGTGTGGTTAGTGAGGTGGTCAGCTATGTGTATAATGGGGAAGTCGCGTTTATGTCCGAGTTGAGCGTTAAAGGTAGGTTAGGAAAATAAGTACCAATATTTCTTTACAATTAATTAGCGTAAATCTAACTTGATTTGAACAATTTTCGATATATTTTAGGCGTCACTGAAAATTCTGTTAAGTTTGTCTGGACACCTTCTAATGATCACGTGGACGCTTACTCTCTCATTCTCCAGACGGACGTACCTGGCAGTGTTTACAGCTTCAGGACTATGAACGAAACAAACCAAAAGTTCATTGAATGTAAGTTTAATTTTCTAAGAATACCTATATTTAAAATAAATTACTCTGCTCTTTTAAATAATATGTAATGCTTTTGTTGATTGCAGTTGACCATCTGTCCCCTGGGACGCGTTACAGGCTAACAATTATTCCCAAATATCAAGGAATGCACGGTCCTCATCGTACTCTATCATTCAACACGAAGGGCTCCACACTTCCTAAAGTAGAAGGGTTCTCTGTCAACCCTGCCCAAAATGGTAACGTGAAACTTTCATGGCGTGCTGTAAAAATCTCTGGAGACGAATATATGTACGGGGTTTACTACGGAAAAACAGTCCAAGAAATTTCTGAGCGCCGCGCCCTAATAACCACCAAACAAACACAGGCAGAAGCCTTGGATCTTGACTCATGTGAAAACTACTTGTTTGATATCGGCTTGGTGAATGTAAACACTGGAGGGATCGGACCTTTGACAGAACATCCACTCCAGCAAGTTACTAAAATGAACCCAAAATCCCGTCCCAAATCCGTCCAAGTTGAGCCCGCTAACGATGGCGGTGAAGATGGCATTACGAGGATTAAGGTGACGTGGAGAGCTCCTTGTGACGCCATGGACAAAGCGGTCGGATACAACATCACCATTTTTGAGACAACTCATAATCGTTCATATGGAGTAAGCAATGTTTCGTATTCACACAATACCGAACTTAGTCAATTGCTCAGACTCCATTATGGGGGTCACTATCAACTCACCGTTAGCACCAATGTTGAAGGAGGAAAGCCATCGGTACCTGTAAACTTTGATGGGCCTGCGATCCCATTCCCAGATAAAGTTGAACAATGCTCTCAGTGTAATCCCCTGGCAATTTTCTGGAACCGACCCAAGCTTCCTAAATTGGTTACTAGAAAGGGACGAGAAAGCTATGTTGTGTGGCTCAGCAAGGATAAAGACTTCACTGATCCAAAACGTTACGAAACGGAGGATAGCAGTTTCAAGTTTACAGACGTGCTCGACGGTGGCATATACTGGGCTGCGGTGAGTGTCAAGGACGCGGAAGGATTGGAGTCACCAAAGTCTACCGCGATCATGATCCAGCATATGGATGGAGCCTCGCCAATTGTCGTATTACCTGGAAGCAGTGCATTGGCAATTACGATAACTGTCCTGGTGGTCATTGTACTTTTGTTGTCGGTTCTGGCTGTGTTTGTAGTCAGACATAAGAGGCTTCAAACAAGCTTTTTGAACTTTGCAAGTAGTCATTACAGCTCCAGCTCGGGAGCTGCTACGTTCCAACAGACGATGGGTAAGAATTAATCAATTAATCACATTCAGCCTGTGGAAGTCAAACTGCATGAAGTTTTTATTTTATTTTCATGTTTTGCTTTCCAGAGGACCATGATTCTCCCGTGATCCGAGGCTTCTCCGACGATGAGCCTTTACTAGTCGCTTAAACAGATCAATTGAAGAAGGAAAAGAAGCAGGAAATCAAGTGATTACTTTTCAACCTGTTTTGATACAAAGTTGTGATACCAAAAATATAATATAAATTTATAGTTAACTACTATTTTGTAATGCAACTGCAACAAAAGTGGGGTTTTTAATTTAATCTTCTTTCTTGTTCATTAAATCTTAATATTAATTTATGAAGATTGCTAATGGTACTATTGTACAATATAAAGCAATTATTACAAATCGTACTTACGATTAGCCAGATTTCATTTGCACTTTTATTATCTTAAATAATCTTTACTTGAATTGTTCGTATTTATATAATTAATCTGCACTGTACACGAACAAAGAGTCCCATAATATAATAAGTTAAAAAATAACGTTACGTTTATACTATAGAATTTTATAAACTTTGGTTCAACTTTTTTTGTTGCTTTATATGTTATTACTTAGTCTTTGCCGTTATATCAAAATAATATCGCATTTTTAATCTAAATATTTAATGTTTTTCGTATTGATTTATAATCGTAAGTTTAAACTTAATTTAAGATGGTTCGCCAATCATGTTTTGTAATGAAATGAAGCATAATCGCAATTTCTTATGCAGTTCCGTAAAAGTGATGTTTATTAGTGTATTTTAATGACGATTATTTAATGCATCTTTGTTGCACATATAATATGTCATCAATTTTAACGGGGGTAGAGTTTAACTTTTTAGGGGTAAAATGCAACATCATACAAATATTTTCCTTCTTTACCCATTCTGTCTAGATATTCATAAGATAAGAAAACCGTAATATCGCCAGTATTGAAATCCCCCAAAAATTAAAGTGTATCTAACTTGTAAATAATGATAATTAAATAATATAAAGACTTAAAATAAGGTGAGAATTTAATTTCTCCTTGCCTATAAAAAATGAAATCTGCAAAATGACTACTGAAACTGAAGAAGATGGAACTGATGTGACTGTTTTCAAGTGTTTTCTACATTATCTACCTACTTCTACGAGTAAATACCATAATAACGTTTGATGGGTTCCTTTTTTACTAATTTATAGTAAATCAACAGTCTGTTTCATATATCAAGTCAAGTTTGAAGTTAGTCATAAGTCAAAACTTAAAATTATAAACCTAAACTAATCAATTTCTAAGATGTAATTTCAGTTTGAGTTGAATTAAATATTAAGTGAACTGTGTGGAACAATCAAAAAATAAATATTGTGAACATCACAAGCATTTAATTATTGAATCCGAAGGAGCTATTATTGATATAAAAGAAAGCAAGCAAATGATTATTATATTATTGTCAAATTAGGAATAATTGCTACGTAATAATATAAATGTAACACAATTACAACATAACTATGTATTATAGAACAATAGAATATGTCAATAATTATGGTTGTAAGATTTAAGAAATATGCAGGTATATGCAAGCATTTTGCAAAATCAGTGAAAATAAATAAAACGAGATTTCACATAAATGAAAATTTTAAATTCTATTGTATTTTAATGATTTTCTCGGCAAAATAAGGCGTTTACAAGCCCAACACTCAATGGAAATGGAATTCTAGCTCTGCAATTTCCCATTATAGTCACCTACTTTTTTCATTTGCTACTTACTCAACTAACATCTGGCATATCCTCATCATCAGAGATCATGATCATCCATCAAAAATGACTAATGAACTAGTTTTTATTTTAGAAAAAATTGTGACAGATGAACCATGATCCAAAAAGGTGAGCATCCCAGTAAAACGCAAATAATAAGCTGTCCCACGCAGCGAAAGCAACATTTTACAAGCGGTTTATTCTGTATTCTATCCAGTCCTTTGATTTTTATAATTTCAACAGAGTCATTGCATATTTTTACCTGATATAAATGATTTTATGTATTTTCGACAGATTTCAGATGCATCGTAGTGATACAGTTTCATTTTATCTGTCTGTTTTTTTAGTACATGCATACTCTTCATATAATCATGGTTTTGTTTAAAAAAGCATTAAAAAGCCCGTTTTTCATCCCGAGGGCAAGACTAGCGAAATGCAAGAGTACAGGATAGACAGCAACAATCAACGAATCTATCAGAGAAGCTTAAAAAACATTAGAGCCTACAAAGAGCCAACTGACACTTATGCTGTTCGAATATGTGCGTGCATCAGAAAAAGATCATTCAAGTTACTTCACTCGTTCACTCACCACATAATATTAATGCTGATAAAAATAATGATGATATCCAGTAGAATCCAACTTGTATGAAGAAAAGCAAATGTTCTAAAAAACAACCATCTATACATAATATTTATGCGCCAACAATACAACAATACTAGGCAGGTATATGAACGGAGACAGGTTGTATGCGTTGTTCTTAAGCGTAGTCGTATAAAAGCAACAATGGCTTCATGTTCATGATTCATAATGGAACCATATATATATGGCTGTTATATATACCAGCAGCCAGCAGGTAAATATACAAAAAGATGAGCCAGTATTTACAGGTAAAAAAGCTCGTTATTTTCTTTTATAATATTATCTCATAGATAAACATATAAAGTTACTGACGATGAGTGAGCAGTAAGCATTCAAACGGACCGTGGAGTGGAGTAAAACGGCCAGACAACAAGAATAGGAGACGATCTAAAAGAGTGAGAAGGGTTTAATTTAAAAGTTGTTGGTTGGTTGGATAGTGAATGCTGGTTTGTTGCAGTTTCGCAGGAAGGGAAAAGCGAAGAAAATGAACGTGTAACGAAATAACATATTTTTTCTTATATATCCGCTCCTCCAACAGCCTATTCATTTCAGTGTTGGTTCTGCGGTCGCTGCAGAAGAAGTACAGAAATAGAAGACGGGAAGGGCGATAGCGTGTGTTTGTGTGAGTGCGTTTTTGCATGGAGTCTCCTCCTAAGTCGGTGGTTGACGGAGAAGCTTACAGTTTCTT
>JAQFYG010004963.1:0-10411 GCA_034694325.1 Entomobrya corticalis
AAGATGATAGTGTTTGTATTTTTGTATGGCGTTGTCGACTCACTGAACACTGAAGAGCATCAGCATCCAAGTAGGCAAATCGGCATCATGACATATGCATTTAATAGATTACCTTTTTTTCTTCCATTCTTTATTTTTTATTCTGCTCAGCACAATAGCAAACAATAAGACGAATGTTTTCGCTGCACTCCGGTGCGCTTTTTAACAGAGAGAAGAAAATTTTTATGATCATTTTTATTATGATGATATCGTCATCAACCTGTGCCGTTCATCATGCTTCTTCATTCTCTGTTTGTGAGCCTGAGTCACATTTTCCAACTTGAGATTGAAACGGCGCTTCGTCTTATTGCATTTTACTTATTATTATCATGTTGTTGTTGATTTTCTTAAAAGGAATGTTGTTGGCAGCGAACCCAACAAGTCATTAAGGGAAATAAAATGCAAGGGATGAGAGAGCATGAATAAAGAGGAGCTATATCATAGTTGGCTTGAGGAGTTAAATAATGTAAAATTTAAGATTGCCCGTAAAAATTCGAATAGCAATGTAAATCTTAAAAACACATTATATGTCATCTAATCATCAAAACTTTTTATTAACGGGAAGTGTTTTTGACTGTTTACGGTATAGTTTACTACAGAGCTGTTACGTGCTACTACTAACTTTTTAGATTTAGGAGAGTCAGTGGAAGCGTGAAGATGAAGCACGTGTTTTTGGTTCATGTTGATAAAGCCTGTCTTTCTAAATCATTTTCAGTCGTATCAAGTGTCCACCGCATTGATATTTATGAAAGTTTTGGTGTGTGCGTGTATCTATCAAGCACAGTCACAGTGCAGAACAGAAGTAGAAAATGTATTTAGAATATTCCATAATGTACTGACTCATAGCAGAACCAATAAGATACACCATCAAGCAAACTACATAACAAAACCATTTAGCACTTACTATCTATTTTTTTCGTGTCAGTGCTGCTACGAGAGGGAGATTGGGAGATCCGGTGTTTCTCTTTACTGCATGCGGCCGCTGTCATCATCATACATATATTTTTTTTATCCAGAGCGATGAAAATTGTTTGTGACAGATATGTCATAAGACGATGTGTTTTGGTGCAGATAATAATAAGTATAACGGTAGCTTGTAATATATTTTACACTTTTCTCTATGCACTAATCTGCATACTACATACCAACTACCGTTATCATTATCATTAAAGGAAGCAGATAAATAAGCTACCTCATACACCAGTAGCAAAGGCTGCAGTTGTAGTAGGGCGCAGTATTTATCAGCGGCTCAGGCTCAACATTTTTTCTAGAAAACTTGAATTTCGTTCCCAGTTCCCATTTTTTTCCGTGATGTAGAAGTAATAAGTTTTAGTTTTATACACATGTACCTTACATTTCATGCTGTACGCATATTATCATCATTATCATCGTCATCTTGCTCTGGCGTGTGAATATGAATGAGTGTCAGAAATATAATATTACAAAATATTTTGGCACACTTCTCTCCACTCTCCTTAGTTTTCAAGTGCATTTTGGCACAAAAATATAGATACACAGCATAAATATATGTCTATATATATTTCACTTCATCCTTCTTTTTCCGGTCCGTTGTGCATTATTTTTAAGTGCGTATCCGATTACTAGTAGGACAGGTTATACAAGAAAAGTTATGTAAGTACGCTGTTACTATTTTCTGGCCTGGATCTCATCATCGCCATCATTATCATTTTCGTACCATATTTTTCATAATTTGTTATATAAAGAAATGCATAAGGAGAAAAAATATAGCTTTGAAGTTTTCTTTATTTTTACTAAAGAAAAAGTAGGATAATAAAAGAAAAGGAGAGTAACCTGGTTATTTTTTCACTGTGAGTTCATTACTACTTCCTGTTTTACACACTGACACATTCTGCACTATTATTACTATCATCATTATTATTACGGTAGAATTAGTCAACAGAACACAGAGAGAAAATGAGACACGACACAACACTTGTGTTATTGTGGTTGGGAATCTTGTCATCATCCTTCATCTGTGTGCGGGCTTTTTTCTCTCGTCTCATTATTTTATTTGTATTTCGTATGCATAAAATATTCCTAGTATTTTGTATTCCAATCTCGTCTTAATTTTGCAACAGAGAAAAAATAAAGCAGAGTAAATAAAAACTTGTGCGTGCCTATTCTATTTTCATTTTAATATTTTTCGCCCGATGATGATAGTGGTAGTAGTAGGAGTCTGAAGAGGCGTGATCAAGACGTTAGTAGTTTTTTGCTTTTATACCTAACTATGAGCCGATATGTTTCATATCAAATGTTCCTTGCAATTTTTATTTTGTGCATCAACGTCATCCCTTCTTCCACCAACTAGAAAATATCGTAACAAAGTTATCTTTTGTATAATAGGCGTATTGTAACGAAGAGAAAACCGACAGGAAAAATTATGTGATCAGCATATGCCCAGCATTCCATTTTCCATTCATCGAGATACATAAAGAGAAAAGAAAATATGAACGCTTTCTTTGATTAGACGTATACATGTGTACTTGTTGTAAAAGGGGATGTAACGTTTTGTTTGGGGAAATGTGAGACAAACGACAAATGAACAAATTATTGAAATAATTTTTAATTTGTATTTTACTTCTATTTCTCTTTAGATTTGAATGTAGTGGTTCAGCAATGAGCCGCCGACCGGTTCCTTTTCTGAGATGACTTCAAGTGAGACGTCCTCCCAACAGCAGCATCAACAAATGCATTTGCAATGCGTTCAAGGTTGTTCTCTTTTTGTTCGTCACCATCATCATCAGCAACACCTCCTCCAACAGCAACAGCAACATCTCCTCCAACACCAACAACAGCTTAATAATCTTCCCCATAATCACAATAATAATAAATTAGTTGCTTCCTCCTCCAACGCTGTTGCTTCTTCTCCTTCTATTCTTATTTCTTCTTCTACTTCCAATCCCAACCACTGCAATAATAATTCTATCTCCAATACTAACAACCACAATACTTTTTCTACAGCGCCTGGCACCATCATCACATCATCCTCACAACAACAGGCATCACTGCTAGCAGCAAGTCACCCCGACAATAATAACACTCCTCCTATCATCACCGCCACAATCGGTAAAGCCACTATTGATGCTGTGAACCATTTTCACCATCAACCTATCAACCACCACGACAGTAATACTGGCTCGTTGACAACAAACGTTAGTAGTGGTGGCATCGGCATCAACACTTCTGATTCTCCTTCCCTGCTATCTACGTCTTCATCGCAAACATCAACATCATCAGCGTACTTATCTTGTTGTTCCACCTTGTCAGTATCTAACGGTGGTGGTGTTGGCGGTGCTGGTAATGCTGGCAGCAGCCTGAAAATCAGTGATAATCATTTGTCTACAAAATTGGCGAGAAACAGTAGCGCGCCGTATTCAGTGGTTAGTAGGAACAATAGCGGCAAGTCGGTTGCCGGTGATGAACAAAGTGATAAGAGCATGAGCTCTGCAATTACAGCAACAACAACAGCTTCTCAACAAGTGAATGGTGGAGTTGTGGAAATGGTGAAATTGGAACCGAACGGGAACACTATTGAAATCAACTCGAATTCTACAAATAATTCTACAATGCAGTACCATCATCAACATCATCTTCAAAATGGAGGTGGTGGAGGATGCTGCCACCATACTACTAACGGACCAATCAACCATTCGTCTTCATACGGCACTAATGTAGTCGTCGGTGGAGGAATCCCTAATGGAATGGTGGAGAATTGTGATTTAAACAATGGGCATGGAAATGCTGGTGGTGGTGGTTTGGGTGTTGGAAGTGAAATGATGGACACTAGTGGAGGGTGCCATAATAATAATAACAATAACGGTGGACAAAATCAGTGCATCTCCAACAACAATCATCTCCTGAACAGTAGTCCTTCTGGTAATAATAATACGCTTGTTTCCTCATCTATCCACCCGACGGGAGTGGTGACCCTGGTCGCATCTCCCTCATCTTCCTCTTCAGGAGCTTCCCCGTGTAATAATAACAATAATAACAACAGCCCCACCACCAGCAACCATAATATGATCATGATGGTGAATGGAGGAGTCAATGGTCCTTCCAATGTAGGGAATAACTTGTCCCCGGGGGAGAATGATGATGACGATGAACACGACTGTGATGATGACAAGTAAGTAGAAAAAAATACACAATTTTTCCTTCCTATTTTTGTTCATTTCTCCATACATAATGCATGTGATATGGTCATACATAGAGACCATTTTTTATTCCCCTTTGGGGAAACACTCAAACACTCACGCGTTCAAAGGAACTACGATGAACATCATAAAACATCGTGTTTTATTGTGTTATTGCATTACATTACATTTACTGCTCTGCTATATGAAAATATATAAAAAGAAAGAAAAAACGGTCACGACCATTTTCGTCGTCATCATTAAGAACAACTGCACAATTTTTGAACCCAACAGCTCGAATTATTGTGGATGTGGATATAGGTTTTAGGTATGTATTTTCACCATTCATGTGAGCTCATTTACTTTCATCGTTTTCATTGCCGAAGATGACGATCATGACCAGTGCGCTATTCTGCTAATAATTTCACTCTATTCATTTGCTGCTTTCTTCAACAGTGCAATAATAGGACCAAAACTGTACGACCGTGAGTATGAGTGCATTATGAAGACGACAAAACAGAAGAAGAGAGTTATTTCTTTCTCAAGAAAATGTACTTTCTTCACGTGTGTCCTGTAGTCATTCACTCAAGAATGGACATTCACTATTTTTATACAATTGCTTTGTTAGCTATGAACCCCGTTAGAAGAAAAGTGAGGGTTTCCCATGGGTCATGCCATGACGTACTTTCTTTTTCTTTATTAAATTCGTTAAATAAGCATAAGCTAGAGTGTAGAGGAATAGGAGACGCTTGTCCCCTGCCATAAAACCTCGAACCAAACAATGCCGCTGATGGTTGTTGGAGCTGTAAGCAGCAGGGAAGTGGTTTTGTTGTATAAAAACATGAACTTAGGATTAGTTAAGTTTGAGTATATAGGTGAATGTTAATGATGATCAATTCATGTGCGATACCAAAAAAAAATGCCATTTTGAGAGTAATTGTCATCCGTGTTAGTTTTCTGAAGGAATTGGTTCAATTTTCTTTTAACTATGGTCAATAATCATGACCATTTTCTTTTAACGTTAATTTTCTGATTGTGTGCAATCCGTTTTATTATCGCAATGAATCAAATCTGATAAAAATAGAAACGTGGCCATTTTTGCATCTCTATTTCTTTCTCACAATTTTCTTTACAAATTCTATTGATTTAGGCAAAATAGTGTGGATACGGTTTATAGCGTACTTCTCTTTGTATAATATTTTCTCGCAGAAAACGCTAGTTATCTGAATCAGAACAGTTGTGAGTTCATAAATTCAAACACGTCCAGCGTGCAACGGGTTATAAAAGTGGAGTTCTTTCTTTCACTCAGAGTCTTTTCCAGAGATTCGCTAGACAAGTAGGCCATAACATAAAAAAGAAAGACGGCTTTTCTTCTCTTCTCTAAGATAAAGACAGAGAGAAGAGAATGACGATCATGATGATGGCTCGTTATATTAATACACGAGTGAAAAGAGAAAGAAATAGCAGATTTCGTTTCATTTCATGGAAGATAGTCAATACAATGAGTAATGTGTTCTTGTTCCTTTTTCATCATCGTATTATCCTTCCAACAAGTTACTACCTAGTACTATGACTGTTATATTATGATTATTATGATGTAGTTTTTTATCCTCTCTTCCTTTCTGGATAGGTTTTGATAACAGCAGAATCGAGATAGAACCAGTTATTCTTTTTTATTGCAATAAGCCCAAAGGATAATGTCGATCATGTATGTAATCATACAGTATACTACTATGTAGTTGCAGTAGGAGTACTTTCAAACTTTATAGACTACTTTGCAATAATAAGAAAAAGAAAAAGGCTACTAGACTATTACATAGTACTACAACAATGGCAAAATAGCATAATAAAACGTCAGGTTTTTTTTTGAAAAGTAGCAGAAAGTTATAGATAGATAGTTAGAGGAGATAGACAGGAAGAAAAAGGGGTAGAAAAGTTTTTCCATAAGGTAATTGGATCGATACTTTATTCTCCCATTTTCGACCATACAATGTTTGCTCATCTTATATGTATCTGTATATATTGGAGTATTGGAGGATGATGATGATGACATTGATGGGCCATCGTGGATGAATGCATGGATTTGTTAATAAAAAGTACATGTAAGTAGTCACGTGGCGTGTTATACTTGAAAAGCTCTAGTCCATTTCAGATATAGACTAATATCGCATGACAATAAAGGCTTAAGCATCGCTGCTGATGAAGGAACTAGAACAACATGATTTTATTGTGTTTTTACCCCTTTATGCTAGAGAGAGGAAGATATTTAGTTGTTGGGTAGGCGAACATGCAACATCCATTTAAGCTAATGAGCACATACGATACTCCACATAATATATTCAATGGGCACTATTTTAAAAGATACTTGTTCATTTTAAATATCTCGGGGGATTGCAATTTGCGCGATGAGCTAAAAATGGTTGGAAAAGACTCCGTTTACTTATAAATTCTTTGTATTATACTTTCTCAAAGGAACATGCAACGCCTATACGCATCATACGCCCTATAGTTTTTAAAAAAAGTTTCGTTAAAGTTTTAATTGAAAAAAAGTATATAAATATTGTGGTTTCTAAAAAAGTGAAAGGTACAACAAGTTGGTTGAATAATGTTCTGTTGGTAGAACTTGCTAAAGATGATGATGATTATGCCAATGATAGGTTGACGGGTCTATTAACAGCACAACTCACAACAGAATATCTCTTCGTCAACAAGTTATATCATCGTTTTCACAAAAAAGTTTGGTGTTGTCGTGTTGCTAAACTTGCTATTAAAGTTGTTGCATGTTCTTGTCGTATTAATAAGGTAGTTTATGCGTATTTTTTCTTTCTTCTTTTTCCCATTTCGTTTTCTGGTGAAGTGAAAAAGCGGATTATTGGTTGTCTTGTTGCTAAATGTTGTTGATGCAATGCTACTCCTCCCTTCCTTCACTACTCTTCTTGCTGAGTTGAGTTGTTTGACAAAATATTGGCACTGATCGTAAATGAGAGACAAGTAAACTGAGAGAGGAAAAGTATTTTTTTAAAGAAGCAAAGTTGCCGAAGAAGAGCCCGAGCGAGGAAACTAGTGAAGCATTCATTCACGCTTCCTTTCCTTTTTCTTATTCCTTCCTTCCTCCGATTTCTTTTTCTCTTTGCGAAAAATAGGTACAAAATGTTGTCAAGTTTTCATCTAGTTTGTTACTTTTTTTTCTCTCTGTATAGCTGAATTGGAAGAAACCAGCTGAAAAAAGCCAGTTATTTCTGATCAAAAGTGATTTTCGCTTTTTATAATAAAAAACGTGTACGTATAATTTATTTTTTATTTTTATAAAGTATTTTACATATATAATAAAAGTAAAATAATTGATAGTACATAGAGTATATCACTGAGCATCACTGAAAACTGAATGTGATGGCGGCGGTGGTGTCATGATGTAAAACGATTTGTCGGACGAAATGGTAAAGTGCCGTGACGATAATGGAGCGATTGTAAAACAAGATATCCTAATTTATGGGAGCTGAACTTGGTTGGTTTGTTCGTTCGTTTGAATACGGTGGGAAATGCATGCTCAACTTAACTGAACCAAACCGAAGGAAACACAACTATTACTGCTCTGCTGCATAAAAAAGCTCATCTCTTTCTAGAAAATGAAAATAAAAAATTCAATCGTGTGTCGATAGAAATACGCGACAGGATGTGTTTTACACTCAAATAAAAAATGACTTGCTTTACAGCAGCGTCGTCAGCAGCAGTAGAAAAGCAATGCAATCAATGATAAGTAGTGTGTCTTGTCTATGTGACTACCACTAAAGCTGAACCACTTTTTTCTTACTGGCTTTTCTAACAGACAGAAGTATGCCGTTTTTCGCTATTTTGGCAAACGCTCCAGAGAGAGTCGGTCGGAGAGACAAAATGAATGAGATTTTGTTTTATTGGATGATAGCAAAGTGTATAGAGTCATAGAGAAGATATATTCATTATATAAACGGTCTAGGTTATATAGAGCTGTGAGCGACAAGAAGATGAGCATGTTGTTAAACAAGAGATTATTTTATGTTATAAAAAAGCCAAGAGCAGCAGCAATCCAATTCATTTCATTCAATCTTCTTATTATATTGCAAAGCTGTTGCTGTTAGCCTTTTTTATTTTAGTGTTTTAGTTTTAGTACTATTTTTTCTGTGTAATCATCTTGTAATGGAGTGCTTCTTTCTTCTTTTTTTCTCGCTAATAAATTTACTGTGAACGCATCACTTGTTCTCTTATTTCCATTCTTGTTGTCTTCTTCCAATTCAATTTATTTACATTGCTTGAATTTTTCATTAAAATTGTCATAATATTTTCGTCTACATGATCATCATATAATGTCGGCTCAGCTCTAACTCTTGTAATCTCAAACGAAAAGCAAGAAGATGGATGATGATGTTGAACAAGATACATTTTATTTTGTAACTCGAGAATCCTCTTAGAAAGATTTAAAAGTCTCTTGACTTGATACGAAAAATGAAAGTCTAAAATTCACAAGAAACTATAAAATCAAAAGGTCTGACTGAAACCAAATAGAGCATTGCACTCATTTTGTTTCTACCATTTTTTTTTCGAATTTTGTCGAGTCCCCTCTGACGTCACTTGAATTTTAATCGATTAGCATTCAAATTTCCAAACGAATATCAATAAAGATTGCGCCAACCAAACAATGCATTGAAGCAACATTCTAAGAAATAGCAGTAAAAGGAAATCGGTTGGACTTTTTTGGGTCGACAATTTTCTATAGAATTGAAAATTCAAGATGGGATCGGCAACCTTGATTTTTATCAACAGTTCTCCTTTAGCCAACCAGATAAAAATATTTTTGAATTTCAAATGCATAATGCTTCCTGTGCATCGAACAATAAAGCGATCGAGACACAAAACCAAGTAACAACTTTTGAACTAAAGATATGAAAGTTGTATTTTTCATTCCATTCTCTTTCCTCTTTTTTATTCTGTGGAATAAAATCGTTTGTGTTTGTAGAACGTGTGTGTCCCTGTCCCTCATTTCTTATTCCGTTCCCAATTGAGTTCTCAGAAGAAGAAAAAATAGAAGAAGGCAAAAAATCGACAAGTCAAGAGGCAGAGAGCAAAAAACCAGGCAAGTTTCAACAAATCGTCCTCGTCGTCACCAACAGCAGTCACCACCGCACACACAACAACACACCAACAGTTGTTGGCATTGAGTTCAGAGTGAGAGGAGAGTTGACTGCTCTCATGTGAATCTATGTCGATTGCTATGATGTTATGGAATTTGTGATGTGATGTGTACAAGGTAATATATGTGCGGTCTGTATGTGCTCATCTCTCTTTTTTCTGATCTGATCGGAAAGATGCCGTGTGCTATATGGTAGTGCGGCTTGAGAGGAGGATGTCGGTGATGATGACACATTCTTTCTTGAGAGATGTCTTTTTTCTTCTTTTTTTTCTTTTTCTAAACTTATTGCGTAATATGCAATGCTATGAACGTACGTATATTATTACGAGGACGGCACACACACGGTTTTCTTCTTGCAATGCCAAGTAGTAATGTGTGAAGTTGTCACAAGGCATGGCTTGGATTGCATTATTTTATATGAGAGGAGGCATCTATCTAGAAAACTTTCTGTAGAGTTTCAAGTCAAGAGAGAAAGAGGAGAGAAGATGAGACGGTCTTTTCCTCTGGCCGAGATGACGTCCTGCATGCAGAACGAGTCGGGGTTGCACCTCTCCTGAATTTGAATTGGAAACCGAGCAGAGCACAAAAATTGGTTTGGTGTTGGAAGATGATGAAGGTATGTGCTCCTTATATCTCTCTCTAATGTTCCAGTTGACTCGTTTGTTGAAGAGAACAGTTCAACATAGCATATCATCCACCAAAGTCAAACTGAAAGAACCTTGGGCCGAAGAAGAAATCTTTTTTTGCTCAAAACTCATGAGGATTTTTGGCAAGTAACACCTTCTGCATAAACTGACGTTACTGGAGGAAAAATCATCGTGTTTTCTTTTCCAAATATTGCTTCCTCCACCACTTTCCAAGAAAATCAGCTTACTTAAGTCAATACCTACCACTTCTGTCAGTGGTATTATTATTCGACAGTCCAGAGAGACCAGGCCACGCACCCAAAAACAAAGTAGCCATTTTGCCTTTAAGCCCTTTTTACAAAATTTTCTCCGGTATGAGCTCCTCTTCTAACAAACCGGCATCGTAAAGGCAAAAACACCAGCAGGAG
>JAQFYG010004964.1:0-10410 GCA_034694325.1 Entomobrya corticalis
ACTAAGTCTTCAAATCCCAAAGGCATTGAGGAATTGAAAGGGGCAAACTTGACAATAAAATCTTTCAACTCATCTGTCGCATTCAAGATTGCCTGCAATAGATAAATGGCAACTACATTAATGCTATTTAAAGCAGAAGGGTCGCTAATTCGTTGGCTAGAAAACCGGAATGCCAGACGATGAAGCCTAGGGAGATAGAGGGGCGGAAATATAAGGCACATTGAACTGTTGACTGGAAATGAAATATCCAGTGCAACCAGTCCATTGCCACAAGAAACCAGACAGTCAGACAAATTTTGGTAGTTTTCTCGACAAAAAAACTCGGGCCTAAGCTTCAAGCTAAGTGGAAGAACTAAGTCAGAGAACCGATTTGTAGATGTCATGTTACTGACAAATTTTTGCAGTGATTTTGTGGGATCATTATTCAGCGTCAATGTTGTCGCGAGTTTTTTGACTTTGAACATGGATTCGGTTACAGTTTCAAACCAGTCTTTTTCCACAAGGCGAAGATATGCAACGTCTGGTCGAGACACTTCCCCGTTGGGAAATATGACATTATTAAGAATCATCTCTCGTAACTAAAAAAATATATTTAATTTTTAAAACATTTTATATATATTTAAATTATTAAATGAGCTTGGGTTTCGGAAGTTTGCATGTCTTACTTACCAAAGGGTTCTTAAAAACGATCTGTTCTGTAGATATTTGGTCGGGTATTTGAACATCATTTCGTAACCCGTCCACCAACATTTGCGGTTCTTCACGGTCTTCATTGTTTCTAGGCAGTTGATTTGGAGCTGAATTTAGAGGCAGTTGATCTGGAGCTGGATTTGGAGGCAGTTGATTTCGGGGCAGTTGATTTGGAGCTGGATTTGGAGGCAGTGTTCTGTTCCTTAACACCATTCCCGGTCCATTATTATTTAGAACAGGGACTGGGATTTCGACTTCACCTTCAACAGCTATGACATCTTGTTGATTTCTATTCTGGTTGGCGTTTGCCATCTTTGCGAACGATGAATTTAAATTAAATTGCTTGGACGAAAAATTGAATACGTTTATAGAAGCACAAAATTAATGCTTGGTGGAGGTGGACTACGAAAATACAGCTGGATATTTTAATATTAGCTGTGTTATCGAACAAAATAAGAAATAAGTAAAAAAATTAATAAATTAAAACTCTATTTCCTCTATTCATGCAAGCACTATATAGAATTTGATTTTACACCAGTATTTTGTATATTAATTACCGATAGTTTCTATTGTTTTTTAACAACTTTATTCAGTTGAAGGACAAAAAGTTTCACTTTGAAGTGAAACCTTGAATTTTTAACCTTGATATACGTTTTAACAAAATGTTTTATACTTTGAGTATTTTAGAGCTCACTTGGTGGTAATTTCTGTGTAATGTGTCTATAATTGTATTAAAAATTTTCAATTGAAACTTTTCCCCCTTAAAAACCACCATAAAAATGCAGCATTTTTCAAACTCAGTAAATAATTATCAAGTGTATCAAATATAAGTTTTAGAATACAACCAAATAACGTTGATGTGCGGACAAATATTTAAGATTAAATACAATCAAGAATTAGTCATAAGATTAGACTTGAAAGCAGTTTTTATATCCTAATTGCGTATTGTTTTTATTGTCTCTTTATTACTTTATTCAATGAAATGGCAAAACAATGTTTTGGACAAGGCCAAAATGAAAAATAAAACTCCTAACCTTGATATACGTTTGTATTTATACATTGAGTGTTTAAGAGCTCATTTGATGGTTTCTAGATGTGTATCGTTTCTATGCAAATGTATCACACACTTTGAATCACAATTTGTCACCCTTAAAAGTGTTATAATTGTAAGACACGGTTTCAGAAGGCGTAGAAAACAGAGAGAAACAGGCTAAACAGGGGACGCGTTTGTTGTCAAAATGACAGCGCATTCAAGAAATAAGGATCCGTATGCTTATACGGAGATTTTTATGGTAAGTTTGGTGTCACCATCCAAATGATTAATTAAATTTTATATGCTTGCTTGTTACACGAAAGTTTGTACTCAATGCATTTCCGCACAGTACGTTTAAAAGTGCTCCGAAAAAGTATATATACTATGGGTACCATATATATGAATTATATGTAATGATTTCAAGGAAAAAAAGTATTCTACAAATGTGCATCGTCGTTTTAACGATTATGTATTCATGCATATTTTGACCCTTCCTTTTAGTAAATGTATACAAAGTGTTTTGTCTTTAAGTCATAAAAAGTCGCATGAGTCATTACCAAATAGCCAAATAATGTATTCAAGGTGTCATAAATCGATTATTAAATCGGTTACAACATTTTATTACTACGGTTATGTAACAAAAAGTTTAAGTTGATCTACAATATCTATCATATTATGTGTTACGTATTACAGTCTTTACATACTACCCTTTAATGTTCAATTACTACAACAATTAATTTTAAATGATGAATTACAAGTAATTTACATAGTGAAACCAGAAAATGTGCTATACCAAAGATAGATCGATTGTCAGATGCCTCAGACCAGATACTCATTCGATTCCGCACACAACAGCACTACTCACGCCCAGATTTATATAAATATCCGGTTATCTTGGCTATTACTGAGCTCGAGCTCTCTAAAAATCTGAAAAATATGCATTTATTCCTTCCCAAATTTAATTTTAATCATAAATCTGGATCAATTTTTAATACATTTACGTAGCCTCACGTGCTGCACAAATTACACATTTTTCGAAATACAAATTTTATTTACTCTTAAATGTTATTTTTGTATTAAATTTATAATCACAAAAAGCTTTTTTTTAATCTTTAAGAATGTTCAATTTGTTTGAATATTTTAAGTTTATTTATAATGACTGGGTCAATACAATATCTGTAACCCCTTCAAAAGACAAGGATGTCGTAAATGCAGTTTTCAAAAACA
The DNA here is from genome assembly GCA_034694325.1 of Entomobrya corticalis. Lineage (NCBI taxonomy): Eukaryota > Metazoa > Arthropoda > Collembola > Entomobryomorpha > Entomobryidae > Entomobrya > Entomobrya corticalis. The sequence goes on from JAQFYG010004964.1 coordinate 2,951, forward strand.
AGCCAATTCCATTAATTTGAGTTCATTCATTCATGGCAAAATAGCATATCAGATATTCGTAAAGCATATTTTACTAATTTACTAATTTAAAAACATTTATGTCTTAAAATATGCATTTATCTTAAAACTTGGCGCTTATTTTTATATTCAATTACTAAAACATGACGTGAAGTGGTACACAAATTTCAGTTGAGCACGTGCACTCATTTTCTCGCTATTCTGACAGTTTGGGGATTAGTTTTATTGAGTTTCTCTTCAGTAATTAGCAATAAAGTAACTCCATGAGTTTTTGGGAAAAAGTGGGTTCCATGTTTCAAAATATTAGTTTTGTCCTCGAGATGATAATGTACATTGAAAATAAGGTAGAAATTTGAAAACAAAACCTCAAAAAGTTCTTCCCTTAGCCCAACAGCGGCTGCCTTACGCGGCATATAGGACATTTTGGGCAGCACTCATTACCACAGTTTTTAACATTTGTTTCCAAATTTTTCAGGAATAGGGTATGAACAATTACCCATAGGGAGCCGTTTCAAAATTTTTAATTTTTGTCTTTAGTATGGGGTGAGGGAGCCTCATTGATATTTGATAAAATTTTTGCATGCTATTTCCGTTATTAAGTGACAGGTGCTGTTAATTTATAAAAATGCCTTGTAAGATTGTTAAGAAGTCCAGACTATTTGATCGTTGTTAATTTCAAAGTAATCATCTGTTGTAAATAAAGATCTTTGAATAATAAGGTCAAGTGGGGTCACGAGGTCACAAAATTATTGCAATTAAATTCCCCGTTATCAAAAACCCCTTAAATCCTGTGTTTCAGACGATTGACCTCCAGAGGTCAAGTTGTGTCACGGGGTCATATGACTTGTCATTGAATTCCCCGTCATCAAAAACCCCTTAAATCATGTGTTTCAGACATTTGACCTCTAGAGGTCAAGTGAGGTCACGGTCTCACAAGACCATTGTCAATAAATTCCCCATTATCAATAACCCTCAAATCCTAAGTTTCAGATATTGACCTTAAGAGGTCACTTGAGGTTACCTTGGGGTCATCCGATTTGACCCAAATCCAAAGGTGTCGTCTCATTGACCATTAGGACCTGCATGCGAAGTTTCGTTAAAATCGGATGAAGCGTTAACGAGTCATCATGCGGACGGACGGATGGACATCCGGAAAGACTGAATCGCCGTTATCAAAATACCATGCAAGGTTATGAGAAAGCACCGGCTATTTGTTCTTTGCCAATGTCAAAGTAATCAACTGTTGTAAACAAAGATCTTTGAATTATAAGGTCAACTGGGGTCACGGGGTCATAAGATCATTGTCATTGAATTACCCGTCATCAAAATCCCCTAATTTCTAAGTTTCAGACATTTGACCTCTAGGGTTCACGTGAGGGTCACGGGGTCATAAGACTATTGTAATGGAATTCTCCAGAATCGATAACCTTCAAATCCTGTGTTTCTGACTTTTGATCTTTAGAGGTCAAGTGAGGTCAAGGGGTCAAAAGACCATTGTCATTGAATTCCCCATTATCGATAACCCCCAAATACTTAGTATCAGACATTTAACCTCTAGAGGTCAACCGAGGTCACGGGGTCACGAGACCATTGTCATTGAATTTCCCATTATCGATTCCCCCAAATCCTACGTTTCAGACATTTGACCTCTAGAGGTAAATTGAAGTCACGGGGTCACAAGACTATTGCTATTGAATTTCCCATCATCGATAATCCCCAAATCCTAAATTTCAGACATTTTACCTTTAGAGGTCATTGAGGCTTGACGTCACCTTGGGGTCATCCAAATTGACCCAAAATAAATAAGTATGGCGCAAATGTAGCGTCTTCGAGTTATCGTGCGGACGGACGGAAAGACTAAAACACCAATATAAAATACCTGGTCAGGTTATGAGAAAGTACCGACGATTTTGTCTTTGTTAATGTTAAAGTAATGTCAAACTGTTGTAAACGAAGATCTTTGACTTCTAAGGTCAACAGAGGACACGGGAACACAAGACCATTGTCATTGAATTCCCCATCTTCGATTACCCCCAAATCCTAAGTTTCAGACGATTGACCTCCAGAGGTCAAGTCGTGTCACGGGGTCATATGACTATTGTCATTGAATTCCACATCATTCATAACCCCCTAATCTTGAGTTTCAGACATTTGACCTCTAGAGGTCAAGTGAGGTCACGGGGTCATAAGACCTTGATTTTGACTTTTTTGCCCGCCAAGCCAAAGAAAAGAGAAAATGCCATGCTCTTATTCCAACAGCAATCAAATTTTTTGAAATAAAACTATTTTTTAACTTGCAAAAATATCGTTACCGTTTTCTCTTGTCATGTTTCATTTTACCTATATGTTTGACGTGTTGTCAGCGCTTTAAATCAATGTAAGCACTTATTTTATGACAGGTTAGCACGCTGAATTCAACAACTTTTTATAATTTTAATTCATGACGACATATTAATATATAACCTGGTGCTTTAATATAAGATAATAAAAAACAAAATATTAAATAGAATGCATTATAAAGAATAATCTTGAACTAGCATTGCATCTAGATAATTTTTACTAGAGTCTAAAAATATGATTTGGGGAATAATAAAAAGAAAAGTGGTCTTTGGTCATTGAAAATGAAAGGAAATGGATTAATTTTAAAAATAGAAAAGGGTATATTTCTAATACTTACACTAATTGTAAGTTATAATTAGTATTGACCATTTTTTTGCCGGTAATTTAATGTTGTTAATTAGTTGCATTGTTTGTGTTAAAAAGTTTGATGGTTTACTTAAAAAGTATTTAGTTTATCAAATAATATGTGATATATTAAGTACTGATCCATGACATGAAATCAAAGCTAAAAAACTGAAGAAAAGCCAAATGATCAAAAAAGGTGAATGAGCTCTTTTTTCATTTCTGTATTCTCATGAAAGCAAAAAAAAATATTTTATGCATTTTTGTCAGTTAACCAAATCGTAAAAATAAGTGTGATCAAAAGTGGTTGTACGGTAAACACTATACCTTTCACCTGAAATGAATGAATATCTTACTTTTACAACAAAAGATTATAGCTGTGAATAACATTTCTTTATTTTAATATTTTCAATTTGTGCATGCAGGTTGACCAAAGAGTCTTAGATTACATTTTATATTTGCACTCCATTCAAATTAAATAACAATTCAAGTTTATTCTATTCAAATATCCCCGAATAAAGTTTTTACCGATGGTTTTTTGAAGAAGATGAAATACATCTGGCAGCACATTGTGTATTTTGGTTGGATCATTTTGATTTTAAACTACAAAAAGCTTACTGCAATTTACTTAGATTTGTCCATTTTACGAAAGAAATTAATGAAAGTTCTTCCATATTATTCTAACTTATCAGATGTTTGCAATAAATCGTCATATATATATATATAACAAATCAAATATGTGTATAGTTTATGTTTTTCTAAGCAAGCGGGGGATGAATTTTCATCATCAAAAATAATCTGGTTACTTTTTATGCGGAAAAGGTTGCAAAGTATTTTACAAGTATGGCACAACAGAACTAGAGGACATTTAACTTCAATTGCAACAAAAAATGGAAGACACCGGCCCAGTTTTTAAAATAGAAATGAGAAACTGTGTTCTTGACTGGCAATAAGGATCGTTAAAAATTGTTGATAACTGGTTGAAAAATAATTCAAATTGACTGTCTATGATTTGTTGAACAGGAGAGTGCGGGAAATGCTTTGTGATGTTAAGGAAGTACTTGTAAACGATGTCATTTCACAAATTAAGGAGAAAATCATCTGAATTATTAATTTTCGCATTCTGGTTTCAAATGCTCTGTTTATGAAATGAAATGTACTGTTTATCTGTTGGTATAAAATTTTATTAATAACTCATTTTTGTAATTAAATTTAAACAAATGCTTTCATTGCAAATTTTAAAACTATTTTCTCATACAGTTTAGTTTATTTCCTTTAAGCTATGCTGATTAGGTTGCGCAGTTATTCGGTTAGATGAATACAACGGTACAAAAGGTATTACAGTAATTAAATCAAATATATAAAAAATAAAACGATAGAAGCTGACTTACGTAAGTCTTAATTGTGTATTTTTAAATTGCAATAAAGCTTTGTAGATTACTTTTAGTTTTGTAAACTAAAAGGCAATGTCGGAAAAATAACAATTTCACTATAAAACCGTAGTACAAGCTCTATAAAATGAGAATATAAAAAATATAACTAGTTGGCAATTATTCATAAAACAAATTTGATAATTCATACAAAATTACGCTGTAAATTTAAATCTTATGAAGTAAAACTCATATTTATTGTTGTAGAATAACTTGTTAACACCACTTTTTAATTGCATTTTAAAAGTTAGCAAAAAAAAAACCTTGGTATTGACGACTAAAACTGCTTGGATTAAATTATAACAATTCTTAATTCTTCTGAAATTAAAAATAAATTAAATTTTTTGGTTATTAAAACAATTAAATTTCTGAAGATTCTATTCATGTAAACCACCCGAGTCTTTGCTGCGGTAGCATGATTCAACTAATTATAATCGCATTTGCAATTTCGTTTGTCTAAAAAGCAAAGGCAATTTTTCTAAATGATAGAAGTTTGTTGGATCAACCGACAGAAAATGAAAATTTCATATGATAACACGTTTTTTGTGGAACCTTTTGCATAAAGCACAAAATTTGAAAATTGTTTGCACTTTGTATTGTTCACAGTAAAATTATGTTGATGGAAACTATATTTATGTCGTCGAAATTTGTTCCGATAGTAATGTACTACATTGCACAGTCTACATTTCATCATCATCACCTTTGTTTGGATAGAATAGTTTATAAATAAGTGTTACAAAACAATATTTCTCTAAAATTAAATACCAGAAAACATGATATTTTTTAACTGGACGAATAAAACTAGACAACTTTTTGGCTTACGACATGAGAAATTCACTTGAACCATAAATTGTAACCCTTTTATCTTATAAAACGTTGTTGGATTATTTGGACATTTCAATTTAGTATTAATTAATAATATAATCAGAGCTACTTACACTGTTTGACATTCATAAGCATTTAAAAATCCAATTACTAACGGATTCAAATTTCGTTAGCCACATTCCTAAAACTCTACACTGCTTAGTTAAAAGCAAAATGTGGTCTTTCTCGTTGTATTTCAAGCTGTTTAATGTAAAATTTGAATGTACCCTTCACTGTTCTTCCAGCATTTTCATTAAGTTTCTTTTCTTTTCCAGTCAGGTTTTTGCCATTTTGAATTGTTTCTTTCGTTAATTTGGCCAAGGCCTCCAACTGCAGTCTTACAAGTTTCTCAGACACCTTCATCCTATAAAATTACGAAAATATTGTTATTGCAATTTAGCATCTTATTGTATCCAATTAAGCGAATCTGATATGTCACTATAAAAAATTTGGTAGTACTAATTTTTAAAACAATTAAAATATTTTTCAGCAAGTAATTAATCAGCGCAGACATTTGTGTTTTATATTTGGCTGATCAGCACAGTACCAATTATTTAGTTTTTACTCACCTAAATTTATTAGTGTCAGCACGGCTGATTTCTATTATGTTTACTTATAAACTTTGCAACCATTGCCATGAAAATGGAAATTTAAGTTTTAAGTTTACAATCACAACCACAGTTAAACAAACAACAAATAACTTCAATATTGATATAGCAATAGCAATAACTTTACTTTTATTGCGTTTTATACTATCGTAGTATTCATCTCTTAATTATTTTATAGTCTTATTTTCCGAATAATAAAATGAATTTAGATCTTTTAACAAGAAAATATAATGATTGAAAATATTCACAGTTGAAAATAAGAATCTGAATAGCAACTGACGGTTTATAAGTATCCGGCAGTAGCCACTGCAAAAACTGAGGGGTGCACACCACAAACAACAATTCAATAATGATAAACCAGATCTAGAAATCTTCAACAAAAAGGCAGGCATATCCAGTGGAAAAAGGTAAATACACCGTTATGGCACCTTCTAATGCTATCAAAATTATTCTTTATGTTGATAAGCCCAATTTTTAAAGGAAAAAACGGGATTACAGATGTACCGTTTCCAATTATCATTCATTACGTACAACAGTTTACAGTATGACATAAAATGAAAAGAAACCGTAAGCATTTCCCTTCAAGCCAAAATGAGACTTGAGGAGTCTGAAGAACCGTTGTTTTCCTTATCGTATTTTGGTCATAGCATGTATTGTGAACATCCAGCCGCAATTGAGCCCTTTTCACTTTACTTTTGACTGCTTGGTTTCCACTATCGGTACTTCAGTTTGTTTGGATCATTTTATTTCTATAGAATAAAATCTTTACCGTTAATAACATTTCCATTTTGATGCAATAACTAAATGATTAAATGACTTCTATCACATGAAGCAATTGGGTCTATCATTTTGCTAGACATGTAGGGCGCATATTGACATCACACTATCTTTATCATATTTTTTTCACACGCAAATAGTCACAAAATTTGCAAACTTTTTAAATTAAATAATAGACGATATCATCATATTTATGTTTCAGAGAATAAATCATCCAAATTTTGTATTTTTCTTTTTTAAACCTTTCTAATGTGCATATAGTGTTTATAAAATAGCAAGTAAATAAAGCATTTTTCATTTAAAGATGGTTATTAATGAATGCCAAATCGGGAAATTGAGCTATAAAATTTATATATCAGGTTAAATATTAGTTATTTTGAATGTTCATTATGCTGAACTAAAATTTGGAGCTCTTTTAAAAACGTACTAGAATTTTTGTATTTCAGAACGACTTTAATTGAAAAAAACAAAATTTAATTGTGATTGTATTTATTCCTGAAATAATACAAACTACTAACATTATAGTTACGTTTCCATTGTTTCAACCATTATAAATTGAACACAATAATTTACACACTGCTGCTCATTCCTAGATTTTATAAAAAATTTGAAAAATAAACAAATACAAAAATGAAATGTTTAATCTGTCCTGAAAAGGAGTCCCAATAAAAACTATTGTTGGGACCCTGTCGTTTTCACTTTTGTTTTGTACTTCTGTTATGAAAACTAAAAGGGATCAACAGCAAAACGCAATTACAAAATTGTAAGTACTCTCAAGAAAATAGAAAGTGAGAAATTATAAAATATTGTCGTTGTGTCTAAATATTGGAAATTGCTAAGCATTTTTTAGATCCTTTTTTCAATATTATTTATATTTAAACTGAAAAGTCCCACTAACCCACAAAAAACCCATTTTTCCTTTCCTGATAATGACCCTTTTTGCAATTGCACAGTCAACCACACCTAGCAATTGAGTTTCGTACCCTTTCATAAGTGCGTGATGTAGTGTAATACGGATAAGTTTAATGATGAGTTTTCCTCATCCTTTTATTTCCTTATTCTTTGTATTCTTTGTACACTA
>JAQFYG010004965.1:0-10410 GCA_034694325.1 Entomobrya corticalis
CTTTGCAATTTGCAAACTTTGAAAATTCTTAGTTGCAATGTAAACCAGTTAGCAATGTATATGGTGGGAAAGGGTACTGGTTATATTAAATAATAATTTTCAATTCAAAGTAGAACCCTGATGAATTTTAGTAGATATATTGTGACCGTAAAAAACCAAAAGGAAAATTAAAAACGAGCGGATTATTGCTCAATTATGCAGAAATAAAACTGTGACATGTCTTCTGTTGCTTCAGGCAAACATGTCATTAAATTTAATATTAAAAACCGGTTTTAGTCAACGGTTAGATAAGCAGTAACATTCTGCTTAAGTAAAAAAACGCAATGATTGCTAAGGCCAGCCAAGATGATTTATTTTTTATTCTATTAAAAATGAGGTGCAGAAGGGAAAAGCTTTTAGTTTCTAGGTAAATTATCTTATTATGTAAAGTGAATGAACTAGGTTTCAAAACATTTTTACACGCAAAAACCGCAAAATCGATGTTTTAATATTTTATAAGATAAAATGCGCATGAATTTAAAAAATTTTTGTCTGGGTACCTATATTTACTGCTCATTGGCAACCTATATTAAAAATGCCGTAGCAATTTACCAATACCAATCCAGTGCTAACGTCTTGATGAGCATTTTATGATTTTCTGCAATTTAGTAAGCCTTTAGGCTACGCAATGTCAGAAAAAGTATTTTAAATACAAAAAAAGAAAAAAGTGATATATGATTTTGCCAACTGTTAACTCGGAAGCAAATTATAGCAGCAAATACCTCATATTTTAGATACAATAAAACACCCGTGGCAATGTTTTGATTGACATTTATCTTCATGTATTTCCAGAGGAGAGAAAAATCAATGCCAAAAATGAATATTAGGCCTGGTTTACCTATTACTTTGGTTTGAGACATAAAATGAAGCCAACGGAGACACTGTGTTTGACGTAATCAAGAACTATCCCACTGTTGCGCGATGAAAATATTATTATCCGCAGAGCTCCTGGAATTTATTTATATTTTGTTTCTATGGTTACCAGAAAGTGAGTCAAAAAGATTTGGAGAAAGCTCTGACTCCAAGTATTACACAAAAAAATAAACATAGTTTAATATGCCAATTGGATTTTATTTCATAATAAAATGTTTCCATGCTTCTTTAGAGCCACATCATCCCTCAAACTTTTTTTCATTATGGATGGAGCACAGGTGGTGAGCTTTTTGGCTAGGTATTATCATGATCCTCTGTACAAGTTTCGACCTGCGTGGGTTGTTGTTTTTGAAATTGGGAGGAATTTTTTACCTGTTCTCCTGTTTGTACTTTTTTGTGGCAACAAACGGATAATAAACAACCACAAGAACAATTTGCACGAAGTAGTTACAAATTAATGAAATTAGAATGGTAATGATTATAACAATTAAATTGAAATAAGTATTATTGCCAAAATGTACATAATTATTAATTTACGTTCCTGGTTATAATAGATTGTGCAAAAAAATATATAAAAATACAAAAAAACACAAAATGAACTTTTATAATAGTGAGATATTTTTGAAAAAATTTAAACATATTTATTTGAATATAGCAAAAATCGTCATAACAATATCCAGCAGGAGCATGAATGATTATATTCTTTTTTTCCAGATTTATGTTTGAGAATACGAGCTTGATGATGATGATAAGTAAATAGACAACCATAAAAAATCTTTTTTTCTGCCTTTTGATGCCAATGAAAAGTCCCTTTAATATCCACTTCACTCAAACAGGTTTTTTAAACTAAACAGATTTGACAGGGACTGCTTCATTTTTATGAATTAATCATCAGAAATTCAACTTTAATCAACTGTAGAAACTTTTGTTATAAATATTTTTCATTTTGTACTACAAAAAAAGTGACTGGTTTCCTGGAAATTGGTTGACTGGGAAAATCTGAAATATCAAGGTTTTTATCGGAAAAGTTCATAATGTACCTAACGCATTAGGACTTTTGCCTGCAACAATTTTCAAGATAAAGATTGTATTACAATAACACAAGAAGGAAAAAGCCGTTTTACTTAGACAATCTTAACGAAAACATGGTACGGTACCAATATTTTAACACCAGGGCGTTTTTAATGTAATGTATACTTGTATGTCTGTTGACCACAACATGAGCAAATACAAAACAAAAAACGTACATAAAAGCTTGTCTTGACCAGTGCGTTCATCAGTAATCCTTGTAACATTTTGCTCGAAAGTTTAAAAAGATAGTCTAAAATGGTTTAGAATTTCAAATTTGAAGTGTGGAGCATGCCTTGGATGCCCGTGCTTCTGATTTTATTAGGAATTGGAGGTGACTGTGCCAAGACCACGTTTTACTTAAAGGAAAATTATGAAGGTGAGAGCAAATTTTTAATTTTTGACGTTATTTTGAAATGTTCAGATTTTTTTACGCAATTACTTTATGCATTTTTTGTCTCAGGTTTCATCGGTGATAATGACCTTAGAGGTGAGAAACTTGATCCAATAAATATGAAATCTGTTCTCACACCTCCGAACCCCAGTTTACAGTTTTACGGAAACAAAAATTATGAAGGTAGGTATATCGACTGCTGCAACGTATACATTTATGCCTGCTGTCGATTTTAAATTTTTTAGCACTTAAGCTCACCTATGCTCTACCAAACAGGAGAGCATTTAGAAATACAAATATTTTTATTAAAAGATTGAATTTATGTTTTTTAAGATTTTCTGAAACAATTTGGCATCAGTGGCGAAATTGCGTGCCAAACTCTTGATCCTCCACTCAATTTGAAATCACTCAAAACGGACTGATGTATTATGCTTTATGAAAATGATGTGTGCAATATGGGGACAGGACCCCAAGACCTTTTTGGATGGGTGCTTAGTTACTCAAACAGCCAACGGTTCGACACTGACACGCCTGAAATAAATCAGATCCTAAGTGAAAGGGACGCCCCTCAAACTGTTCAGAGTTTTGCAGTTTGCTCTAGAGAGTATAGGGGTGGACCGGAAATAGACGTAATATTCTACAGGGATCCCAACTATCTAATTTTAATATTGTGGAAACCATACAACCTCCTTTCGAATTTCGTGATGACTGCAGCTGTCAAAATCTGGAAAAGGAATATGTTTGCGGGAAAAGCAGGCAAATTTCAGTAGAAATCATGGCCACGACATTGACCTTTTTGAAGTAGAGCACTGCACAGGACAAATGAGGACGATAAAAGCAGGTGTTAATTTGGCGACTAGATTTATGTGGCCACACAATGATGGAATGCCAATTTTCGACGTACAATCTTTTCGACCAACTAATTACCAAGCATGCATCAAGTAAGTTCCTAAAACTTTTGCGGAATTTACAGTTTCATACATAAATATGCCAGTAGCTGAATCAATAATTTTGTATTGTTCGTTTTACATTTTTATAGGCTGAATGCAAACGTTTATAAGTTTTTATTTGGAAAGGGAAGTGAGGAAATGATCAAAAACTCAATGGAAATGAACATGAAACCTGCAACGGATGCCGTTCTGGGGAACAATGGCGCCCAGTCCATTGTGCAGGATTGTGGTCCAAGGGGTCATGTATGCCGAGTATGGACTCAACAGTTTCATCAATGTTGACTGTAAACAGATTGCCGAATGTGTAAACGGTCCTCCCAAACCGGATGTAAAGGATGAACAAAGTACGTACGTTCATCAAATCAAGAGAATGTAATAATATTTTTCCTTTTTGAATTTTGAAACGGTTGTAATTGTTATTGACCAATTATCAACAAATAAACAATCAAAACATTTATAAAAAATGCGTACTTTAAATCCAATCGCAAATTACAATACTACTCCATGTTGAACCAAATAGAGCTACTTTTGAGGTTTTAGGCTTTCTTGTTAGAGTTTTTCTTGTAAACTTTCAACATGTAACCTATTTCCTCATTTTATTAATTTAAAAATCATTAAAAAATTTACGCTATCAACTTTTGCAACCATCACTTAAATTTTTTTAAACTTTAAATTCATTAAATCCATTTTAAAGATAATATTATTTTTGAAAATTGTTTAGTTTTATTTTTAACCTAATTTCTATGAAAATGTAAATATGAATGAATTCACAATATTTTATTTTGTTTTAAAATTTGTGTTGTACGTCTTAAATTACTTTATCAACAATAAATTTAAAAAAAAATACCACAAACAGCACACAGGAAAAGCTATTAAATGTACAATTTACTAGCAGCAATATGACTCTCGTTAATAATCAAAACAGGTCAGCATTGCCTCGAATACTTTGTCATCAGCTTTGTATCCATCAAAAACTCTAAATCATCCTTCTCCCAAGATGCCAATACCTTCCTCTATTTCACCAAAACACATAAAACCAGCATCCAAGCTTAAAAATTGTGCCCAATATCCCAAAACCAAAGCATGTCCAGTGACGATTGTACATTTTTTTACGTTTCCCCAAGTGTTCAGCGCATACTCAGCACAAAACACACAATTAGATAAATTCCGGCAATCATAAATAGGGCATTAAATTTGCCATTTGCATGCCAGCAACTAGGCGGATGAATGCAGTAGAGCTTATTTTTTGTCAAATAGGGCAAGTATCCCTGCTGTATATTTGTAATTACCAGTTTCGATTTTTTCTTCTCCCGGACTCCAAGGTATTGTAGGTTAATCAGAGAATGAATGCATTTTAATTTTATTCATTGCGGGGGAGAATTTAAAGTGATTGAAGAAGCTGGTTTATTTACCAATATTATGTTCATTTGAAAAGGGTTTATGAAATTATACACCATATCTCATTAACTTGTAGCAAACATCAGACGTTTTACAAATTATATGTATTAAATATTTTGCAACATTTATCTGTTTGTAAAATTTTATTGGGATTTTCAGTTGGCCCTTTATCCAGCTGCAGCCAACATTGATGCATTTCTTAATGATAACGACATTCGTGGTCTTGCTGCACTAGGAAAAATATTTTGATGAACATGAGAATGCACACGTAGCTCAAAATAGGACTATAAAAATGAAAATAAGATGACAAATTTTGTTCCCAAACTGAATTTTCTCCCATTTTCACCAACATATTTCGATGTCACTTTTATACTGATACTTTAAGTAACAATAAATTAAGGAATACAGCGAGATCAGTGTGCCTAATTTTGTAAAAACGGATGGGGATCAGGAGTAGCCTCAAAAAGTGTTTTCGGCGAGATTTGATTTAATTTTAACCTGATTTTAAATAAATAAATAAACCATAAATATTACATTTAGGTAAAACTGAATCCACGTACTTTTAAAATTTATTTTTTGCTATTTTGTTTAAATTATATTTTTGTGATATAGAAATAAAATGAGCACAAGCGATAATTCTAATATTAGGTGGCTCCAGAAGCGGATGCAAGTCTAAAAGTAATTCATCCAATTTTTATCGACGAATGAATATATTGCATTCTCTGAGACTTTGTCCAGATTTGAATGAATCTAGTTATGCATTCATTCTCCCAGAGCCAGCTGAAAGATTCCCATTAACATCACAAGAGGGAAATTTAAAAACGTAAGCAATAACAATGGAAGTGCACATAAATAAAAATCGTTGTTTTTTCAAATCAAAACTGTTTAATATGCGTTTTGTTTTGCAATTTATGTATTTAAAAAAATTTAAGAATTAAAAGAAGTCATTTTGGTAGAACAATTTGGCCAGCAAACTTTAAAATTGACTTTTTAATGTTGTCGTGATGTTTTGTTATTGTTTAAAAGCCACGATCATATGATCGGTAGGCAAGAAAGCAAAAAATATTTTTTTGTTACGCGCCATTTTACTCGAGAAAACATATGGTAATGTGTTGATGAACTCATAAAAAACAAGAATGAATTACCAGTCACTCATCGGAGGCCTTTTGGGGGCAAAATAGTTCTGTTTTGCATTTAGATTTTCATTCGGGCCATATGAGAATGCAAAAATAGACATACTTTTCCACTTGCATCGCCTTCTATACCTGGCTATTATTTGCTCCGAAGTAAGTAGCAAAAATATTGTTTGTTTGCAATGTAGGTTGTAAGTTGAAAAATTAAATTTGCATAATATTTTTAGGAATAAAAATATCTAAAAAAATTTTAAGTTGGAGGAGGGCGAGACGGAAACATTTACCTGGACTTTTAAAAACTAAAGAAATTGTCATTAAATGCTTGTCGCAAGATATAGCTTTCCAATCAAAATAGGTGACATCAGTTTGAGATTTTACTTACGTCCAGAGGAGAAAACTTATCGCATAATGACGGAGAAGCAAGTCAAAACTTAGCACTTTTATTTTTTGTTGGTGGAAGTGCTAAGCAAGCACACCGATCTACTATTCGGCGTCACGGCAAACTACAAATCATTTAGTTGGGAAAACAACGAGCGAATAAATAGGAATAAATCCCCAGAAATTAGTACGCTTATATGCAAAACATACACCATTTATTGTCATCGTGTTGGGTAAAAAAGTGACGACGGAATTTTTTAAATTTTTAGTATTTAATTTTTAATTTTTAATTTTAATTTTTAGACCAAATAGTTTTAATTGGCTAGCTGATAAATTTGATTCAAATTGCCTGGTGCATGACGACTTTATTCTCATGGGTTTTTCCACCAAGCAGTTGTGGAGAAAGGACTTTTTAGAAAAATACACCAATTTGGCGGTGCATTCGAAACTGATATTCACCTTAAAGTAACATTTTATATGGAGTCTGATGACAACACATTTTAGCGAATAACAGGTCATCGGGAAAAAATCAAGCCAGCGAAATTGAAAAATCTTTGATTGGTGCTTTTGGTAATTTATTAATTGAAACGCCAAAAAATTCCAATTTCTATGATGTGCAGCTTAAAGTGGAAGATGACGTCATAATTTTAGTCCATATAGCTATACTTGGCTGTATGATTTTTAAAATATTCTTCAAATACTTATTTCCATTAAAAGACTGTCCAATACATACTTAGCAAGAAGTCCAGTATTTCGGGCAATGCTTACTTCCGGAATAAAGGAATCTTCAAGTGTATGTAGTTGTTCCAATCAGAAAGATTTGCTCGAAAGCAATGAAAATTATTTTGACCTTTCTCTATATTGACAAAATTGAAGAAGATTGGAAGGAATGTGTGGGGAATGTGGTACGGGCTGCCAGCATATACGATCTTCCCCAGATTTTGAAGCACTGTGACGAGAACATAAAAAATATTTGCAATGTGACTAATGCGCTGGAACTTTACAAATTGTCAAAATTGTATTTTTTGAACACAGCTATGAAACAACTGACGGAATTAACACATTTGTAAGTTTTTTATTGTGGAGAGTTCAAAGTTTATTGCAAATTTCATTAATAAAGTGCAAATAAATTATTATTTTTAACATAAATTTAGGCACACTGCAGAGGTGCTGTTATTGTAGATAAGTAAAAACTCTATCAAACTATGATTTGAATTTGAACTTTAGCAGAAAAATAAGAAATATTTACATTTAAAATAATTAAAATCTATGCCTGGCAATAAAATGAGAAACCAAAAAAAATTGTGTAAAAAATGTAGCTATGTTTGGTCCGTGTAAAAACATCCTTTTGTAATTTTGTAATAATATTGATATGACAATATATGGAACATCCGGAAATGCAGAAACAATGAAAGTGAGAATATATATATGAATGACTAAAATTTTTAATCCAAATGTTTTTGTATAAACTTTCGATAATCATATAACAAAATATACATCTTCAATTAAATTTAGGCTCTATGTTTATCTATGAAGTTCCTCAAATATTTGTTGTTTAATAGTTTATATAATTATCGATATAAGACAAATTAGAAAACATGAAAATAAGATTAAAAATTGGGTGTTTATTTCGTTATTCAAAATATTTCATTGTTATCATTACATCTTCATGTTATCTAATTGAGAAGTAAATTACGGTGTGATTTTTACTTCAATTTCTTCGTTCTCCTTTTTGTTTAAAAGACGCACACAAAACGTACTAATATTATCCCATTTGCTCCTATTTTACAGTGCATACACGATAATTTCTTATTATGGAGTTAATCAGGCACTATGTCAACTAAAAAATAGAACCTAACCATCCATCTGCGAGTATCACTCAAACTAATGCTCAAGAAAAAACAAATCTTCAGATAATATTGCAGAAAAAAATAAATTGGCACGTTATCTTGCCATTAACAATTATCAAGCCCATAAATCTTTCAGCTTACCTTGTCATTATTTATTTACGCTTTAAAAATAATTATGATAATCAAGCAAAAATGTAACATATCCGCATTTACTTCACACATAACATTGGGCATATATTCATCAAACTATTCTATTATGTGAACACGATTGTAATAAACAAAATCTGAAATAAATGTTTAAAATAAATTGCTTGAGAAAGACAGTAAACTTTTTTCGAGTTTACACATGTAAAATGCAAGCAAGTTACAGTACATTTTTGAATTTTTTTACAAACATGGTAGCAAGCATCAAGCCAGTTGAGAATTTAAACCTTATATTGATTGATGTTTCACCCACAAATGAAAATAATAGTATATTAGCCATCATAATATTCAGTGAAAGTAGTGAAAATAGCGTCCCAGTAGGCAGACAATAATCACGTTTATCAACAGTCTACCCTCGTTTCATTCCCCATGGACAAGATTACAATACTCACGTTTCGCTCCCATGGAGCTACGCAGACAAAGTTTATTGCATGGAATAAAATTTTCTCCATCTAATCTCTACTCCATTCATAAAAACTCTTACACGTTATCGTGCACATCACAAAAAGTTACGCTATCACAACAGCTTTTATTAGAAACGATACGCCAGAAGACACCTAATTTTTATTTCGTCGAGGTTTCATCCTGGTAAGTGTTTCGCTCGATAAGCATGTAAAATTGCACACATTTGGTTAAAATATTCTCATATTTTGACATTGCATTTTTTACCACTTACTTCAAGGTTTATATAAACTGGTAATATTTTATAAATATTTGTGGGACTGTTATAAAATTTGTTTTGTGGTGTTAAAAGTAGCTTTTGATGTAAAAAGTCCCTTTTTCATCTTTTTGCTCTATTGTCGGATCATCCGATATTTGGCTTTTGCTCATGCTTTCCTTTCTGCCAACTTTCTCCGTACCACAGTAAATACATTTAATGGAAATTTAGAAAACTTTCGCATTGCTATGTACTATATGGCCATTGTCATACACTAAATATTTTTCTTGTCTTGCTTTCTCTTTTCAGTCTTTGCTTTCAGCTGTTGCATTCAAGCTTCTCCAAAATTATTACGCATCCATTTTTAGTCTTCATATCAAAAAAAGCTTCACTCTTTTTACTTTTAATTTACTTTTAAATAATATTTTATTATTTTTTTATTATTACGTTATTTTTTACAAGTGTGGCAAAAAAGTATTTTACGCTTAAAAACAAATTCGAAACACTAAGTCAAACGTGTTCAACTTTTTTATGCTTAAAATTTTTTGATGATAAATTTTCAAAATGAGTGACATTTGTGTTAATGTGGAAGATGTTATACTACATTATGAAATTGGGATAGTTTCAAATATAACCGGTGACCAAATTATACAAAAAGAGGTCCAAAACAATCAATTTGAAAGCGAAAATAATCAAAAACGCCCAAAGTTTTTGAATTTTGTCAATTTGTTTAAATTGTTCGCAACAATTGGGACGAAGCCAAAATTTTTCCTTCGCGGACGCACTCCAGATTTTGATTTGTTTATTTATACAGATACAATTTGTACAAATGTAGAATGTGCCAAGGAAAATTGCGTGAAATGCAAGAATTTCATGCCTAAAAACTGGAATGTTTTCACAATATGCATGAAACAGGTAGATATTAGTCATAGAAAAAATTGCTAAGATATATTTGGTATAAAATTATGATCATACTTGGCCTGATTTTTTTCAGAAAATGATCAAGCTGCACTAAAAGTTGTCACAAGCATATTGGAATGTCTTCAAAAAGTTACGGCATCTGAAGAGGAAGTCAAAAAATTTATGAATAATGATGCCACTAACAACAAAACAGCACTACAAATTGCTGCTTCAAGAAGTCACCTGCAGATTGTTGAAGGTCTGATTATAAATGGAGCAGATATGAATTTGTTGTAATAAATTATTAAGTTTAATATCAGATTATAGGCAAACTTTGCCACAAATATTGTGCTGGTGCGTTGCCGACGTTACGCGATATTAATTTATCTAAATTTGCCTTGGTTTCTTTATATTATAGACTAAGTATTCAGTTACTGACTACTGAACCTTTGCCTTATATGCACATACTAAAAAAATGCATTTCTAGCGTTGGTTTATTTTGATGTTAATTACGTCATATCATATCATTTATTTAACACACACATAAATACTACAATTAGAAAGT
>JAQFYG010004966.1:0-10407 GCA_034694325.1 Entomobrya corticalis
GCACTAACTTACTCTGATCAATGTTTGTTTATCGTCTTTGGTCTGTATAAATATAAATGGCTTGATACAATACATAACATACAACTAACTAATATATAGACTGCTTGCAAGTACTTTTACTTACAAAATCACACTCGCATTTTGAGTTATTACCCTACATTTACACCATAAACTTCTCTGCAATTAACTGAATTCTTACCAGAGTAATGGAGTACAGAGAATATCTTCCCAGCTAATTTACTTCATGGAAGATCATGAAAGATGCTTAAGAATTTTATGAATGTAAAAATTGACGAGAATTTGTCTTGAAAAACAAACTTTAGCTGTTATCATTAAAAACCCAAAAAATCATTATGATAATTTGTCTATTGTTGTAGATAGCAATAATTACAATTAGTACCTACTATATAAATGTGAAATGATATTGATAATGTATATAAAGCCCTTGCTTTGTTTTTCAAGAGAAAGTCTCTTTTCTACGTACCTATAAGTATTATCTACTAACCACGTTACTGAATGAGTTGCCAATTACAGCTTGCCGTTAAATTTTCAAATAATGTCTTAATGATTTCTTGGAATGAGGGGTCTGTTTGCGGAACGGAACTACTTACAACACATTACGTTACGACTCTATTTTAGATAAGCTTGGTAATTTTTAAAAAACATTTAAAATGTGTTTAGTCTAATTGCCTGTGGTATTAGCAGAGGGCGATTTTATGGAAGAATGTCTATCTATCTATAGTTATGTTCCGACTCATGTAAAAACAATTTACAAGTTTTTAAATACTTATTATTATAATAATTAATGCTTGTGGATTGACATTGGGTTAAAGGTTAACTGTGTAGTTTTCTTTTAACACTTATATTCATGTTATATATAGTATTTTTAATGTAATCTAAAACGTACAATTTTAGAATACTTCCTTTTACCAACTTTTCTCACACAATGGTTTTACCTTTCTCATTAAAAATAACACGACACACAGCATATTAATTTTCCTGTGTAAATATTGTAATGAAACTGATGTAAAATGACTCACTGAATTGCAGACGTTGCAAGTTGGAATTGCGATGGGGCCAAAGGAGAAAATGGAGTATCACCATTGCATCTAAATAACCAGCAGCCTTTAACAACCTTTGGGAATCATCACAATCACAACCATGGAATGCTTCATACTGGTCTCTTAGGTCGTAGTGAAAATTTTAGTGATGGAAGGTCGTCTCCACCGAATCATTTGAAAAATGGTTACCTCAATTCCTCTCAATCTGTTCACGCAGTCTCCTCTTCTTCCTCTCACTTTCAAACGAATCAAAGTCAACCTAATCTGACATTTACGGCATCAAACGATGTGAATGCTGGCAGTTGTTATGTAACTTCTGCAGGAGGTATGTCAATGCAGGAAAAAATTGATCGAGGGATGGTGCTGCCTCCGTTTCCAGCATGTGGTGCTGGTAAGTCATAGTCAATATACTCATAATTTATCTCCAGAATCATTAAAAATCTAATAAATTTAAGTTAATGATTTTTTATATTCTTGTTCCGATTATAGGAGGTCCCGCTGCCTTTTACCATCCCACTGATGGTCAGTTTTATGCAAGTTCAAATAGCAACAGCAGTAATGTTAAAAATGGTGCACCACATGGTGACGTACCACCTTATTGTTTATCCGAACTTCCCGAACCTCCAATACCCGTTTCAGAAATTGGTCCCATACCACCACCACCGATGTTCAGTTCTCCTTCACATTCTCCACTGCCCGCTTTACGCAACTCCTTAATGCAGCATCGAGAACAAATGGCTCAACAAAGGGAACGTGAGCAGAATCTTGCCGCTGCCATTGCAATGGTTGTTCAAAATGCTCGCAATGCTGATTTATATCCTTCAGGCCTGCATGGTAACTTTATAAATGTCCTCATCAGGCGAGCATTTATTTTTGTGTATCAAAAAATACAACAATGATTATGTAATTTTGTTTCCAACAGATGACGACGTCAATGGAAGTGGCTCAGAGGAAGACGAAGAACTTTTGGAAGCAAACATGAACTTTCTGAGACTGAGTGGAGCAGATGTCGATACAACCAGGGTTGAGGAGGTACCTGCAAAGGAACCTAAGCCTAATGCAAAGCCAGTGAAGTCAGCATTGAAAAAGAAGGGTCTCCCAGGAACACCAAATGCAGGGTCTGGCCCCTCTACTCCCACTCAAGAAAATAAGACTATAAACTCTAAAATTGAGCAAATTTCCAAGTAAGAATTGAATTCAAGTTACTTATCCACGTTTCATGGACTCTCCAGTTATTTTAAAACTATATAGCCATTCTGAAAGTTTCTTTGTTGTACTATACAAACTATAATTATGGAAGACTTTTCAGTCTTCGATGAGCCATACAGCAATTTCTAATGTTGTACATTTTATGCAACTCTAAATGTCTTAATAATTTCATCTTCTATGCTGAAAAATTATAATTAATCTTGAGTGATTAATGTTGTTTCTTCTTTGGATTTTCTAATTTTTCTTACGATTATCTTTATTCGCCAATTATTTGCATATCACAAATGCGTTATTTATTAGCAACTTGGGGCATTGAGAGTAACACATTTGTGTAAATGCCAGCTATGAAATAACATTGTGTTATGAAATTAAACCAGCCATCAATAGTTTATAAATGTACAGAAGCTAGTTAGATAGTATTATTTTTAATTCAACAAGTAACTGGATTTTGTGTTAACGCAGTCCATGCAGAAGCAGCCATCTATTTTGTTGTTTTCAAAAACTTTCTATATCACAATTTAGTAACATTAATAAGCTCTTCTTTCTCCTATATGCTTTCAAGACGACCACCTTTGAGGATGATCTTTAGGTAATCGCGTTATATTGACGTAATGGCTTTTAATTTGAAATAAAAAAGTATTTTAAGCATATATTGTACCTAGCCATGCTGATCAAATTCCAAATTAATCAAAACATCTTTGTAGTCAATAAAACTCTGCTTGTTATTGTCTTTTTGTTTAAAAGTTGCAGTTGCAACTCTCCCAAACTTTTATTCTGAAACTAACGATATCTGGTTTTGTGAGTTTGCAAATCGCACTAATCAGAGGCTGCATGATAGCTAGCAATGTAATTTCTTTTCCTTTCATATCTATTAATTACCTTGTAGATCAATTTAGATCCGAAAACAATACTAAAATCATTGACCTATATTCTTGTTGAAAAATTTTTTTCTTTCTGCAATTTCAGAGTAACAAAAAGCAGCTTAATCCGACTATTATATTATGAACTACATATTTAAAAACACACGTGCATAATGTTCCATTTTTTTATTCTTCTAAATAGTGCAAGACCCATTCGATTTGGTGTTGGGCTACCTCACAGAGAACGAGACGAAAATAAGGAAAATGCAAGACCGAAGGACACATCAACAAAGGATGATGATTCGGATGGCGAAGGTCCAGTCTTGTATCGGGACGAGGAAGACGAAAGTGTGGACGATGCCAGTAAGTTCTTTGAAAACCCAAAGAATATGAGTAAGCAAAAGCAGAGTGATGCTGTAAATGCATTGATGCGCATATTTTCAATCTCGCTTTTGGCTTAATACATAGCTTTTTACCCATTGCAAATCGGCCTCCGCTTTCTCGAACAGTTCGTAGTACTTCTTTGCTAGCTCATCTCATTAAACAAGTTACGTATTTGTTTTTAACGACTTTATTTTCGGATCGTCTTGTTTATTAGAATGAAACGACCTAATTGCGCTCGTTTGAGAAACAATGCTCTTGTAAATTCTGGCATGACGTCCGTGTGTACAATTTTAGTAACAAGCCATACAATCTCTACATGATTCACATTTTTTTCTTGAGAAAACTATTAAAAGTGGCATGTCATATTATTATTATCGTCTGGATGGAATTTTTTTGAATCTTCAACGTAAATGCATAGTATTAAATTTTATTCGTACATTGCGCATATGTCTTGATACAGCAGTCACTTTTGAAATGAAATATGTAGCAGAACAGAATGTTTACAAAAATGTATTCAAAAAATGCTCGAATAGCGATACGATATATTTATGCATAATTTGTAATTATGGGAAATTCTATGCAAAAGTGGCAAGAATATGTACTCAATCATTTCCAAATCAGGAAAAGAAGCGTGGTATCATTGTTCGTAAATGCCTATATGATGTCTGCTGGTGACTTGTTTTACATCCATAGTCTCCGCTTCAATTCGTGTATAGTGCTTTTTTAGCATCAAACACACACAACGATAATAATTTCATTTGTTTGGAAAACTACTTGTGTTATTTTGGCAGAAGGAGAAGATAGTGATGGGAAGTTTTATTGTTTTGCCCTTGTACCTGGCAATAACTTGGTTTACCAAATGGGAAGCTTGTAGTTTTGAAGTGACAAGTCTAAATATGTCTGAACAAAAGTTCGTCATAAACTACTCGAAACTTGACATTATTATTTTAAAGCTCTTCAGAGTTTGCATTTTTTTGGTATTCCATCCAACATCCAACTTCATCTCCGTGATCATGATGATGATAATGGCAAACTTGAAAAGAAAAAATGGTTCTGGTAATAGTTCTTAAGATGATCTGTCTCAATACTTATTATATTTCAAGCATAGTGGAATTTTTGCAAAGATCAAGGATTTTGCCAAAAGAATGTTCGGGTTATTTGATACCTCGTTCTTCAACCTGCTCAGTGACTTAACCGTGATTTGCTAACTACTTTAGATATTACGCATTTATTTTTGCTTGTTATTTTGTTTCAAATGTAATAATTTTTTTCCTGTTTTAAAGGGAAAGGCCCAAAATTCATCTGTTAAAAGTATACTAGCCTTACATCAATCCATCCGTTTCTTTACAGTTTTAAGATGAATGACGCATGGCGAATTTTGTTTTTGAAAGAGAGTGTGGATTGATGAGAAAGGATAATTAGCAAAGAAAGGCGGAAGCACGAATACAGGAAATAAAGTTGCATACATAATAAGCATCAGCGGAAGCGTAAACCCGTCTCCTGAAACTTCCCGATCTTAACTTCACACAGTGTTTAATGTCACCATGCTGCATGCTGAATAGATATCTAGGTATAAGAACATTAACTGACTGACGTTTTCGAGAAATTTTGAGACGAACAACTCGGTTGAGGGCTGGGGCTGAATAGATATTAGCTTAGATAAGCTTTTTTACTGATGATATCGGAGCAATTCAGCGCATGGATGAATAGTGAAGATGATACTTTTTTCTACAAAGGGCGAATTTTCTTCAAATAGAATGCATCTATCTATACCAATTGTTCTGAGTAAATAGTTATTATTAGCATAATATAATTATTGCAAATATTCAAAGTTGCCAGTCAATCTTTGAAAAAAATAAGTTAACATGATCGACTCCTGATTAAAAAACAATTTGTAAGTGAATTAAAACATGTAGGTATACT
The DNA here is from genome assembly GCA_034694325.1 of Entomobrya corticalis. NCBI lineage: Eukaryota > Metazoa > Arthropoda > Collembola > Entomobryomorpha > Entomobryidae > Entomobrya > Entomobrya corticalis. Next base: position 5,438 of record JAQFYG010004966.1, read on the forward strand.
ATAAGTCCTACAGATTCGTATAAAAAGTATATAGGCTCTCGTCATTAATAGTCATGGGGCTTTATAGCGAGAGTGAATGAGTGGGAGATTTTTTAATGGTTTGGAGAAAAAAACTGGTATGGGCTGGATGTTGTTGTCATTGGTGGAATTCCTTTTTTGTTACGTATGGTTTTTGGCTTAAGCTCCACTGAAGAAATTTACAACGAAAAAACTGCAAGCAGCAGCATGTGGAGGTCGTTATAATATGTTGGAAAACAGCCTCAACATTTTTTTCCACTTACGACTTGTAACAAGTTTTATCTTTAGTTCTGTGTTGATCTCGTTTAAGAAATACCATATAATACACACAAAACCGACTTAGGGTTAACATCAAAGAAAAATATGCAGAGCCAGAAAATAAGACCGTAGACCTCACATATAATATAACGCTTGCATAAACTCATACGTATCATCTCATCAACATCATGGATGAATAAAGCAAACAGTTCATTCATGGCAGGAAAAGAGCACAATAACATCATGGGTTTGAGTTGTTGAGCTCACTGCAAAATAATATTATAAGCAACCAGTAGAATTAGGATCTCAGGAGGATAGTCTCAATCTCATCATCATCTCATTCTTAATTTTTTTCTTTATTTTCACGCGTTACTTTAAACGTAATACTCCACACACATAATAACAACAGCATCTCTCTCAAAAATCACAGAGACTCTGTGATTTTTGCACATTACCTTTTAGGTTATGAGGTGATGGCTTAAGCTGATGCGCTGCTGTTGTCGTGGGTTGTTGATGTGATCGGCTTGTTGCTTTCTATGAAACTTCGTCTTCGTATGGCGTATGTCTCTTCTACAGAACTTATTGCTCCTGCTGAATAATCTCAATGGTATGCGAAGAAAAACCTAAAAAAGATAAACATTTCATTCTCTAGAACAAAAATAATATTGTATTTTTGCAGAAGCTTATTTTTTGCCGGAGATGGAGATACTAAATAGATCGTTTTTTTCCTTTGTATATATTTTCACGATTATTATAGATAAGTAGGTAGATTTGTAAGCTTGTGTTTCTTCCTCTTCTCTTCACCTAAATTGTAAGAGAATGTTGAGGTTGAGATATGAACATGATGAGATGTAGGAGATGTGTATTGAATTGATGTTGATATGATGATGAAATGAAGATGATACCATCAATAGATAACTTTGTTACATGCTTTTTTGCTTCTAGTAATTTGGTTAATGCCTGCTTTTGCTTATATGTATATTCGAATGCATACGTGCGTAGCTTTATTATTGAAGGTGGATTTTTGAAGAAAAGCCATGGACATTATTGTTTTCATATGCGATGATTATTATGTTTTGTTTCCTTTAGCTCGACTGGCTGCTAAAATCGCGAGGAAGGATAGTCTTGCGTTGAAGCTATCACTGAGACCCGACCGTGATGAGCTGATAGCAAGAAATATCATTAGGGTTGTTTCAGAGAAGGAACAACAGGAAACAAAAGAAGCTATTGGTGCCAAACTGATTAGGTATGTGTGACAATGTACACTTGCTCAGTCTTCTTCAGTGAAAGGAAGAGTGATTATCAGAATTCAGAACAATGTACTAGAAAAGATTTTTTAAAGATATTTTTTGAGGAGATCAAAAAAATCAAGTAGAGTATGACGAGAGTTGTCCAGCAAAAGAAAGTTCAGTTTTACTCGTTGTTTCTGGGAAGGAAAATAAAAAGAACTATAAAGTTATCTTGTGAAAGTTCACTTTTGAAATTATAGAAAAAGTTGTGAAAGTTACTTAATTTTTTCAAGAATATAAAAATGCCTACTTACATTTACTACGAGAACGGCATAGTGTCGAGAAAGAAAAGAATGAAGCCTTTAACTGGCATCTCTGTTATTAAGTCTGCTGTCAAAGATCTCCGATATAAATTTCATGATGATGTAAAGTATTTATTAGCCCCTGCTTTAATTCTTAACAGACGGCTTAGTATGAGACCTTCAGCGGAGGAACTTGAAGAACGGAATATACTTAAAAGTAAGAAAGAAATCAGTTTTTGCTGATGTTAATTGTGCAAGAATATTGCTTTTCTGGATGTGCTCAAGTTTGATTTTTAAATTTTATTAGAGCAAACTCCGGAAGAAGCCAAGAAGCTGAAGGAAGAAAAGAAAAAGATGCTCCTGAGAAAACTTAGTTTTAGACCGACAATCGAAGAGCTAAAAGAGAAAAAGGTACGTTTTTACTACCATATACGTGTGTATCAGGTTGCCCCATAAGCGCTGATATGCATATTTACTTGTTTCTACTTCGTCCTTGAGAGAAATCGTGAAAGTTCTCCTTTTGAAGTAATGTTTGATTTATTCATTTTTCTCTAGATTATCCGCTTTAACGACTATATCGAAGTAACGCAAGCACAAGACTACGATAGACGTGCGGACAAGCCCTGGACAAGATTAACTCCAAAGGATAAAGCAATGATCAGGAAGGAATTGAATGATTATAAAAGTACAGAAATGGAAGTTCATCAAGAGAGTCGTCATCTCATTCGTTTTCACAGACCTTAGTGAAGATATAGATCTAGTGATAATAGTTTTTTTGTTTGCCGTGCCGTCAACGACAAATCGCGTGTAATTTTTATTATTCGTTCACGCCTTGCTCCACTACTGATATAATAATTATGTACTGTTTGCATCTCAAATCAACATTTCACATTCTGAAATGAAGCAGTTTTTGTCGGCCTGCTTTAATTGTGCTTTAAATATTTCTTAAAATTATTTACGTGAAATTTTACACTGGTATATGAGTTTTATCAATAGATGGCTGTTATTTTATCAATTTCATATGTCACGACGAGACAGGAATGAGATTCTAACAAAAATTCTACAAAAAACAAGCAAAAATATTAAGAATATGTTAAAATGTTTTTCAGCTTGACTATACAATAGACTATAGTTTGCGGATATATATAATATAATATACAACAATTCCTTTTTTATACATATTATATAAATATTATACATATAAAATGTGAATTATAAGTGCAAGCAAATGGAATACAAAACTTAAACTAGTTTCACGGGTCACGAGAAAACTTTATATATACTTAATATAGTGACGAGAAACAAGAAGGGCAATATTTAGAAGTGGAAGGGAATTAATAAATTTAAATTCCGGAGACTGATGTTGATATGTAGTAATGAAATATTAAGTTATATTATTATTATTATTATTATTATAAGTACCTATTAAATAAATATAAGATGTACACAGTAATCAAGTAAAAAAGTTTCTGAGGTGGACTGCTATAATAATTGTATGCGCGTAAAATATCCACTTGTATTCTATTTCGTTATATTACATACTACAATGGTTTAAGATTATCAATGTAAAAATTGCTCAAAATATGAGAAAATTTGAATTGTAACATTGGATATATATGATATCTTTGTAATGTAAACTCGTTGAGATCTGAACGTCTTGTCTTCTATCAAAATATCAGTGGATGTACTGTAGTAGCATGTTGAAGGTTTCCGTTTTGGTGTGATTTTGTACTTGGGTAATAGTACATCAAGTCATTTTACACGAAAAATACGGATTGTGCAATCTTAACATTTGATTTTTATTAGTTTATATCTCTATTATATAACATCGCTTTGATTAAATCATTTAAGATTTTTGTACTTTATGACTAAAATAAGTACGAGAATGACCCTGTCTCCCATCGAAAGAGATTTTAAAAATGCAGATTGCAGGGTGTCTACCAGTCGTTCGTTCTTCATGATCGAATTGTAAGAATTTTTAATGCAATTCGTCAACTTCTGTTGTGATCTGTGATTTTTCAAACTTTTATATATATGTAACATTTCAGTAACTATGTGTCATTTAAGTATTATATGCCGTTTTTTGTTCGATTTGTTTCTGTTGAGTTTATACCTATGCAACATAATCATAATATAATTACATAAATTAATATTAATGCGTTATATAAAAAGCAAGTAAAAGCTTACACAATTCCTGTTTTAAAAATGTACCTAAATAAAAAACACCATGGAGTGACAGCACTCACGATGAAATGTATTGTAAAACTTTATATAATAAACAAAAATCTTATTATAATATTTAAAAATGCCAATTTTGCATTATTTGCATTCTTGAATCATGAGCTTATTTTATGACGTCAGTTAAATCGTTATCTAAACAATATCTTCATTGCATAACATAACCGATGATTACTGTTAACATGAAGGTGCCAATTCACGTAGATTAATGACTAGTCGTTATATAGTCTTTTGTGTAAAGAATAATTATCTTTGATTTGAAGGCAAGGCGCATATAGACCTGATCATGTACAAATATTTGTGGCTTGTAGGTGGGGTTAAGTTTGAAGCCAACTTCAAGGCTAATCCCACACTCACTATGGCAACCTGCAACGTTTCTTGCAGAAATGAAGATATTTGCTTATGATGAAAGCAATCAATCATTTTATGATTTTGGATCTCCTTGGCAACTTTATACTACAACATGCACACAGTTTATAATTTTATTGTTCCATAAAAAATAGTTTGATTTTCTTTTCTAAATGTGATAGGGCACATTTCTTAGACTGTAAAAACAGGCATAAAAACCAGCAGTCTGGTACAGCAACTAATAAAAGTATAAAATGTCATGGTAGAAAATGGGAGTTTTGAGTTTTCAGCTTTGATCGAAATAGTCTGCCTCCTGACTAGCATATTATTAAATAGTGCTACTAGTGATATGACGGTTTCATCGCGATGTGCGGCTTTTCACTTGTTGTCTTGGTTCCATTTTTGCAATTGTAAAATCTCCTCTTTATAATCGTATATATAGTAGTATTTAAATTGACAAATTCAATGCGGCAATTAATGCACTCGGGGTCTCCACGACAACAACTTTTTAGATAATAATTTGATGTGATGATGAAAAGTTATATTGAAAGGGGAACGAAAAATGGAGCTCCGTATT
>JAQFYG010004967.1:0-10403 GCA_034694325.1 Entomobrya corticalis
ATTTTTACATGATTTTTTACATATTTCCATGTAAAAATGGAAAAAATAAATATTTCCATGTATAAAAGGGCACCTTGATCATTACAAACTTCCTTGTAAAATATTTGATGATTTTTGCATCAAATTCAAAACAATTTAAAACTTAGTTTGTGAAACGAAGCTGAAAATTTGCAACAAATCTGAAATATTCACTTTCAATCAAATTTATCATAAGTTTTTATACAATTTCTTGAAAAATTCGTCAAAAATCTTTCAAAATTCGCGACATGTTTCAATAGGAGGCCATAAGTAGCAGATGCTCTTTTTAAAACAGCAACAGTTGCAAAAACAAAAAAAAAACCATATAGCACACCCTTTTTCTACTCTATACCTATAAATTAAACAAACATTTTTCTTAAATATTATGCAACCCATCCTATCATTTAACCACATGTCATCATGACATCTAATTTTTTTTTATCTCGTTCGTCATAAAAAACAAAACAGTTTAAATTTAAATATAAACCAGCAAACCATTACAAAAAACATCTGTGCTAACATAACTGTAACACCGTTATAAATTTAAACACCAATTATTACCGTTATTTTTTTGTTAATGAAAATCTAATCTAAATTTAAATGTTAATTTTTATTATTTTTTTTTTTTTGTTTTTATTTAAGGATGTCGCTATAAGGCCATGTTTTACGGTAACAGCGAGGAAGTGTCAACAGATGAGCCCTGTTTGCATTGCCAATGTAAAGGGACTGTGGTCGTATGCAAATTAAGGATCTGCCCAGAAATACCGGATCCACCCCCGCCAGGTTGTATTGTGGTCCATAAGGCAAAGTCATGTTGCTCCCAACTTATTTGCCAACAAGGTAACAAGATCACGTAAATCACCATGGCAACCACGTATTTAACTTTTCAAAAAATTGTAACACTGAAAGAAAGACAAATGTTTTTAAAAAATGGAAAAAAAGTGCGAAAATGATTGACGACGTGTAAAACATTTTTTTACAAAAATATTCCTTCCGTTTCAACAAAAAACTATATAATTATTTAACAATTTTGATTTGAATCTGGCGGTGCTCCCGAAAATATATAAATCATGAGCGTGTTTACTTTGCATGACTTTCATGTAAACAAAATACCGTGAAATTTTTTAATCCTAATCAAAAAATAAATATATATTTATTTGAATTAATAACCCTTTTTATTATACATCCTTCATCCTTTCTATTTATCTGGTTGAGCAACGTTTTTTTTTTATTTTAAAACTTTTAAAAATAAATTTTTGGGATCGATGCTCTTTCAAAAATAACATTTAATTATTTAACATTTTTATAAATTTTGTTTATAGAAAACACAAAAAAAATTTCTCGGGAACAGAGATTTCCAACTAATCAAATATCCAATGAAACACTCTACGCATCAGTTTCCAACGAAACTAAGGATTCCGCAGGTAAAATTTTACAAAATTATATTTTTAATTCAATTAATTTAATCAGAAATTATATAATTTTTTAAAATACAATTCTATTACAAAAATATATCATCCAATAATGCACATTCCTATGACAACGAAATGTATAAATTACGTAATTAGCACGCAGACAAAACACAACATTCAACTTGAACTTGAATTCATTGTCAACGTCCAACGTCATCACGTCATATCCTCCTCATAACAATGTCTACGTGTCTATTTGTGATAGTACATGTTTTAGATAATAAATTTTTTTTTTTGTGGTCGCCGGTTCAGTAACACGTAAATTGCATCACAAACAATCCTTGTCTCCGTCTCCGTCGTCGTCATTGTTTGCCAAGTCGTGCCAAAGATGCAAAATAAATTATACAAGAAAAGTAAATAGACGTGAATATAAATAATACCAGCTTGTGTCGTCATCGTCTTGACAATCGGTGCTAATGACGATTAACATATAAGAAAATAATCAGGTAATCATGATGAAAATAAGTGCCAGTTGTTAACAATACTAAAATATATGCGTAAAATATAAATTGCCTGTAGCGTTGTTGAGTTTTGGACGGATGGAAAGACAGACAGACATTTTTTTTGGGGGTTTGATCGTGAATTCTTAGAAAGTACAATTCTGGCACTTATCAATAAATATATGCCTTAATATAAACATTGTGACAGTTAAGCATCCTATAGTTGTCATAACAACGGTAAAACTTCATCTTCATAAGTAAATACTTCATTAAAACAATTTTAAACCTTTTTTCCCCCATTTTTCTCGGTTTGTTTTTAGAAACAAATCGATAAATATTTTAGATACACTTTGTGGTCGTTTAGCAAAAATTATACGAGCATTTTTTTTTTGCAAATGAATCAATCACATTTTTGCAATTTTTTTTAGAAACAAAATCTTCTTTTAGCATCTATTACAGTATACATTACATAATTTAAAACCTTGTAAACTTTTATACATTTTTAATAGAGCAATTTACATGTGTATTTCAACTTTAAAAACAACCAGAAAAAAATCCAATAAAAACTATAATCATTTTTTGTGGCGCCATGCAGCCGCTCAATATAAATTTGTATGGAAATTCACTTTGCAAAATTCCATTCTAGTTAAAAGTCTTCATGTTTACAACTAAAACCATGACAATATATTCCTTTAGGCTTGTTTTTATCTTTATTTTTCGTCATCGTCATCCCCAAAAAAGATCCATTTCGCCAAGCCTCTTTTTTATTTTTCTTGACTCACTTGGCATTTGGCAATGAACCTGAAAGAAAAGGGGTGTATTTTTTTCAAATATAAAACGAAAAAAAAAACAACGGCATTATAACATGCATATATGCAAATTATTCACGGTTTTATAAAATGAATTGAAAGATAAACACTTGTTCTTGTTTCTTGTTTGCATAACAACCAGGTAGGGAATAAAACGCATTTTTTCGCACTTTCGTGCACAACAATTTGTTGTAAATCAAGTTACGTTAGAAACTAGAAAAAAAAAATTGCTTTATTTTTAAATAGACTTAAGATTTATTGTTAAACGTTGAGGCCGTTTTTTTAGGACTTTTTTTAAAGTTAAAAGCCATTTAAAATGAATTACTAGTTTTTACGGTATTTTATTTGCGTGCATCAATAATCGGTCAAATTACATTTTTTAAAAAGCTTTTTGATAAAACCAATAATTTTTTTTGATGTTTTAACCCTTTCTTTTAAAAGCTATTATTATTAAATTATTTTTATTATGATACGGTTCATAAGTAAAGGCTTTTAAAAGGTTATGCTATCAAACGTTTAAAAAATACGTGACAAATTGAAATTGTTTTTACGGTTATTATTTAAACTGGCCTTAAAGCTACAAAAAAAAACATATCTAATTGCTTAATAATTTAAATAAGAATACCTAGCGGGTTACTAGGTGCTAAATAGCTTGGTATTTATTATTTTAGCCTAAGGTTATATATAAACCGTAACGTTAAATCATCCCAATTATTGCATGTAAATTTTTACGAGTAAATCACCATGACATCATAATTGTCACGGAAATTTAAAATAAAAAAATAAGTCAAGAAACTGTAATGACCAATGCCAGTAGAAATATATGCTTGTCTCAAATTACCCCAATTATTTGTCAAATTTTTACAAGCAAATAACACATTACTTTACACGGTTTATTTACATCTCCATTTATTACCCGTCCATAAAACCCATTTTTCCATGGGATCCTACCTGTTGGCAATTTCACAAAATGTAGGCATTGTTATTTCAGAAATTATTCGTGATCATCCATTCTTTCGGATGAGCTTTTCAGCATATTTTTTACGATCATGTTAATACCCACGTACTTAAATAAATATGTAAGTAAACATATGAACATATGTGCCAGGGGCATCAATCACTAACTTTGGGGGTCATATGGAGTCATAGGGTCATAAAACTATTTTCATTGAATTTACTGTCATCAAAAGCCCCATGTCCTAAGTTTCAGCTAGCTAACCCTTGTCTTTCAATATTTGACCTTTGACCCGCTGGGATCAACAGAGGTCATGACCATGTTTGGTCCGAATTCAATACTAAAAGTTATTGTGTGCCAATTTTGAGTATAATTGGATGAAACGTCTTGACGCTAGAGGCTAGATATACGGATTTACAGATTCACAGACAGACATTTCTCCCACACCCACACAAAATATTTTACCCTTGTGTTTTTATAATGTACCAAATCCTTTGGCACATAATAACTACTGCTATTACACCGTCCACTTTACAAGTTTACATATATTTTTACAATCTTTTCATGCGAAAACCCATAATAACAATCACCATTACAAAATTACATGATCATGAATGAGCTTTTGAGCAAAGCACTTTTACTTTGAAAGATTATTCATAATACATTGTTATCCTATGATCATAATGACCAAACAATGCACACAAAAAAATAATATATTATCTGATCATATATTTTTTTCATTGTTCTTTTATTTTCAACAATGGACGCATACACACACAGGATACTGCGTTCTGGACGGTACAGTTTACGCGGAAGGCTCGGCGATGCGGTCATCGACTCTGTGCGAATACTGTTTCTGCATCCGAGGCGAGATGAAATGCTCCAGCCCTCAGTGTGTCATCCCATTGAACGGCTGCAAACCAAAGTTCAGATCTTACGCTTGCTGTCCTACAAACTATGATTGTGGTAAAGATCATTTTACAATCACCATGGCAACCATATATGAATATTTGATAATGATTTGTTTTTAATAAATTTTAAAGGCGAATCTAATGAGACGGCCGTACTGAAAACGATACCCAGCTCGACCCAGGTTCCGCAATTTTTGAAAGGCTGTCTGGTAAACAATCAGTTTGTGCCTGAAGGGGAGCCCGTTCTGCCTGTGCAGTTGACCACAGGATTCAATACTTCGGCTGGGGCTGAGGCGTCGTCATTGACCACTATGCAGTCTAGCTCGAGTTCGGTTTCGAGTATGAGTTCGGCGACCAATTTGGTTTGCCAGACTTGCTTTTGCATGGGCGGCGTGGTCCATTGCCAGCCTTTGGAGTGCGATCGGCCGATTGATGGATGCGAGCCAATTAAGGAGGATGGGCACTGCTGTCCGGATCGGTATGATTGTTCGAAACCTAAGAAGAATATAATTAAGGAAGTGATCGGATCTGAGAAGACGACATTTGAGGTTCCCACGACCACTGAGGAGATTGGGGTGACCACGGAAGAGGAACAAGTGGTCAGTGAGAAAATGAATGATGGTTTTGTTCCTGTGGCGATTACGATGGTTGACGAGACAGGATATGAGGATGAGGGGGAGGCGACTACTACTGAGGTGACGACATTAAGGAACCAATTGTCTGAGAGGAAAGGTGACTCATTCGAAAGGATTGCGACAATTGTAAGATGTTTTTCAAATAAAATGAATAAAAACTTGGGGCAAATTGAGACAATTTTGTGAAATATTTTTTACAGATTGGTGGATCCTCTGAAGAGAGTACCTCCATTATTCCTCCAACTCCGACAACCGTTATCACTGGAGGAAAAGGTAACACTGAACCCAAGAAGAAGTCACGTGTAAGTACCACGACAGTTGGGGGCTTCAAGAATCGATCAGATCTTGGAAGTCGAGAGGAACGAAGGAGCAAGGATGGGGATGAATTGAAGCGGTTGTTGGCGTCGTCTAAACAGAACCAGCAAATGTCAACTGAGGATGATGAGAAGGAGGAAGAATACTTTGGCTATCCAGTTTTTGAAACAACTTTGTCAAATGACATTGTCGACAATTTGGGGGGAGCTACTACTGAAGTTGCTGATAGTGATATTATTCCTGAGGATACTACTTCCGGTCAGGTGGAAACTGAATCGGAGTCTCTGGTGGTAGCCAACATGCAAGATGGTGAGGATCCCAGCGCCACAGAAAACAATTTAATTGGCGAACCAGATCTTAGAGAAACGACAATTGTCCCAAGATATCTTGATAACGACTTGGTGACCACATTGGCTACTGAAGCACCTCCTTCTTCTGTTGAAACTACTGAAGCATTGACGCCATCATCATCGTCATCATTAGCACCTATGGATCTATCATCTTCAGATAACCCATCGTCATCAACACTTCATCCAACATCTTCAATATCTACCTCGACAAGTGGTCAACTAGAGTTCATTCCATTTGTAGAAGAAGACGCACGTGTCCATTTGGATAACGACACTGCTTCATCTTCCTCAGATAGCAACCCACATCAAGTTCAAAGTTCTCATGAAAGTCATGAAACTGACGCCTTTGATAAATTGACCCATGGCGTCACATCGTTACTGAAGCCCCTTTTACTCAAGTTTTTTAATGCCACCACAGAAGAATCATATGTCGCCCAAGGTTCAACAGAAATAAGGGATGACCATCACGCCTTACCAATTCTTGTAGAAAAGGACATTGAAGACAGCCCACCCCAAACCGAGTTCAATCTCAGCAGTGGTTTTGGGGGTGGCGCCACATTTAATTTAGGATCTGCAGGTTCTTCCAGTCTCTATAGCAACGGCTTTTATCCTCACGGCAGCATTATCCAAGACGATGATGAAGGTCCAATTGACGACCTTCATGTTTCTGAAGGAAAGGTTGATAAGGACCAGGATCAGGTGCCCGAAGACATCCCTACAACCTACAGACCACCTCCCCCTCCCCCGACTCTACCTTCCACAAAAAAGCCTGAACAGCCCCTGAAGTCGATAAGCTCCATCGACAAGTTCATCCCGTCCTATGCACCAGCAACAGTCCCCCAAACCAATGCCCAGCCGTTGGACAGCCATCCTTCCCGAACTTACTCTAAATTTGGGATTCAAGACGCTCCACTGTACCGTTACGACTCTCATGGCATTCCAATCGACAGCAATAGCAACAGCTTCGGTTACCTGAATAACGCCAAAAAGCCCACGACCACCGCCATTTATCATCATCGATACTACAACGAGCCTGAGGAGATCCCCACCTCCAGAATCCAAAATCCCTACAACTTTTACAGTACAAATCCCAACATTAAAAACGCCCCCACTTCCGGCACCCCGACGACTGGTCAACAAGGAATTCTAGGAATGCTGCCCCCTCAAATCTACAAAAACAATCAATTTTTCTACGAGGACTCCTCCGCCGCCCTAGACAGCTACGAAGACTACGACACTTTCATTCATCCACCCACAGCCCCTGGAGGTAACAGCATTGCCTCCACGCCCCCCACTAATCTGGGAGTGACGCCACCTAGAAAAATCTTCTCAACTTCGACCTCCAGCAGCATCCCAAAAAGCAGTATCCACGGCGACACTGGCTCCACAAACTTCCAATTTCTCGGAGAAAGGGTCCGCATGCCCAGCTACAACCAGCAAAGGGCCACCTCCACTCCAAAGTACAAGTACGCGTATGTCAACAGCCCCAACCGTGGAGGAGGGTCAACGCCCACATCCTCCTCCTACTACTTCCAAAACAAACTAATGACCACAGAAAGAACCTCTGCAGCAGCAGCCGCAGCACTTCCGGTCAACGACTATAAACCGTTCCAGGCTCCATTCCCATTCAATCTGCCTCGAGGTCAAGACGACGACAACAATTTGCTAAAGAGTTTGGGAATCAAGTTGAGTGGCTGCAATGTCGTCGGCAAGATGTACAGCGTCGGCGAGATCATCGAGGAGTTGTCCAGTGACTGTTTGCGGTGCATGTGCTCCGACATTGGGGTCCACTGCGCGGAAAGAAAATGCTGATAAGAAGATGAAGGGTCAAAGGTCAAGATAACCTTCGGGTTTATTAAAAATTTACATTAAAATATTCCGTCCAGCCAGTTTGAATACAATTTTTAGTTTGTAACGTTTGTGATGATAACGCTTCTTCCTTTTATTTCTGTCATTTGTTAATTATTTTTTAATTGTTAATTATTTTGTGAGGGGTATTCTAATGGAAGGGGTCATTTATAGTAGTTATGCTTAAAGGGAGGGGGTTTTGGGGTATTTTCATTCATAATGAATAATGAATAATAGCATGTAAATCATTTTTTGCAGGGAACTCAAATGTATTTAAAATGTAAATTTTAAGTTTTTTATAGTTTTAATGATCATGCCAATTTAATTGTTGGTATTTTATAGTTACCGTGTTATATTTAAATGCACAAGTTGTTGTTAATGTTATTCTTGTGACGATGTCGTAAGGAAAGTCCATTTGTTTGGGACTGTGTCATATTTTTAATTGAACGTTTTTTAAAATAAAGGTCATCAGCGATAGAAAATAATTTGATTAATTGTTTTTTTACAAACACTTTTATTAGATAAATTACTTTTAATTGGTTGCATGAAAAATATCAGGAATCTTATTGATAATTATAGTAAATCCTTCAAACGAATACTGGTCATATCACAAGTTTTCAGTCTTTCTGTAAGGTTCATATTTCACTTGATAACAATTTGAGTCTATAAAATATTTGTACAGAAGTAAAAAATAATTTTAATTTAAATATTAAAGAGCAGGATTTACAAGTAGGACTAGATCCGAATGGTATAAATAAATACGAAACTTAATAAAAGTTGGTCACATTTAAGTTATCCATTAACCTGCTAAACGTGCAACAATCTTTACGAAATCGATTCCGACAATGAGTCGGTTTACGACATATCTGGACATCTTGAATGTCAGTCTTCAACCTTGATTCCATTTCCAAGCTCACATTCACGTACCTTCAATCTGGACAAGCCCTTCCACTGGGAGCAAACCACCTCCAAACTGTCATTATTCAAAGGTGTCTCCAGAACCTTCAACCTTGGAAACCATTTCCCTAAAATCTTCCATGATTCTACCTTGAGAACCGACTCAATCACAAGTTCCTCCAAGCTTGGAACAGTGAAGGTCTCCTCCATTTGTAATGAATTCTGAACGAGATCTTGAGTAATTACCAACTGTCTCCCTTCTCCAGCTTGGAACAAATCTCTAAAGGTCTCCCTTTTTTCAAAACAGTAAAGGCCAATCCTCAGCTTTTGAAGAAGTGGGGTGACCATTAAAAAGTCAAGATTTCCTGTTATGTTGCCCCATAACTCCAACTCCTTCAAATTTGAAAATCCCGCAGAAAATGGAAATGTTCGGAATGGAGGGGACGTTAACAAAGGAAGCCTGATCAGCTTCAAAGTCTCCAACAACTTGGCATGATGCTCCAGACACACTTTGAACTTGTCAGTTTCAACACCACCGTGTACATACAAACTAAGAAATTTTAGTGGGAGGTTAGCCTGAACCAAACTGCTAACATGTTGGTCCGCTTCCATCAAATCCAAATGGTTCAAGTTGAGCAGTGCCTTTTGCTTCACCCGACGTCGCCCCAACATGACCAAATTAGGTATCAACCTTTCCGCATAAGCACGACCTTCAACTTCAAGTTTCAACTGGTTCAGGTTGGGGAACTTCATTAAAAAGACGAAGTTCAAAGGGATGATTAGTGACCAGTAAATCTCAAGTCTTTTCAGATTTGAATTCACATCAGCTTTTCCAAATATTGGGGACAAATAGTCAAAAGCACCAGACCACTCATTATTGGCGACTATATCCAAGGTCTTCACGTTGGGGGCCAGATGATTTCCTGTAAGATTTTGGAAAGCTTGATCTTCCTCCCGAACCCGAAAGTTGACTAGCCGCAGATGACGAATTTTCTGACCACAGACATAAGTGAAACGCGTATAGATGTTCAGATTCTTATTCCGATCAGGATTCGCGTTATTCCAGTCTTCCAGTGAAAAATTATTAAATTGGTACCTTCCAAGTGTCTTGGTTACTTGATTGATAGTTTCCAGGAACTCCAGGAATTGCTTTATGGAACCTTTAGACTCTCCGTTGCCGTTGGTGAAGTCCTCATCGTCACGTCTTTGAAGATGGACAAACACTCTCCTATTTTCTATTTTGATGGTCATTTTGTACCATTCTGGACTCACAAGGCGAAACACTTTCCATTCCTCAACCGACAGGTAACCCAGAATTTCCGATACAATCTGAAAGAATATATTTTAAAGTATGAAGATAAATTTAATGATAATGGTAATTAAATTATTGCTCAGACTACAATATTTATAAATGAATGAAAACGATTGTGATTTTCTTTACCAAGTCATTACAAAATACAAGACTGATAGGATGCCTTCTCTCGCCGGTAAATGGATTCGAAGAACTCTCCATTATTAAGTTAATTTTAATTGAACTTTCATCAATAAATGTACAATAGTTATTTAAAAGTGTGCGTGTCACGGCTATATTACTCCAGCACACAACACACGTTACTTCAGCACACAGAAAACGTTACTGCAGCACACACATTTCCAGCACACAGCACACATTACTTCAGCACACAGCACACGTTACTCCAGCACACACTTGACCAGCACACAGTAAGCGTTACTCCAACACACAGCACACGTT
>JAQFYG010004968.1:0-10403 GCA_034694325.1 Entomobrya corticalis
AGGTAGGTATATTAGGTATAAAATGGCGTATGTAAGTCGTGTTGTTGTACTCATTCCAATTAATTTCAATAAAAAAACGGAGCAGATTTTTCATTATTGCATTCCAATCTAGTAGTGATTTTTTGACTGAATGAATTTTTAAGGGGTATATAACACTTCACATTTTTGGAATTGGAGTTTTTTCTCATTGCCTTCATTTTGTGACTTGACTTGAGTATCTTTAAACTTAAATGCTTTAAAACTTTTAATTTTTTTATTAAAGGGGAAAACGAGTTACGTGAATGGAATATGTATTTTGTTGGAATATGTGTATGCTTCTGTTCTGGAGAGTTTTGCTTGAGGGTGATGTTTTGTGTTGCAACAAGAGAAATTGCTGTGAATTTTACAGCTTAAAAACTTGTTTCAAAAGAAGTTGAAGATGATGAGTGGCATCTCATTTGAATTTTGCTTTAAAACTTTTCCCGTTTTAAAGTGCATCTGCATGCATTAGTCTAAAATGTCAAGAGAGTAAATTGGAAGGGCGGAAGTTGTTACGGCTGAGTGGCTGGCATTTGTATAAAATCGTCTCCTTTAACACTAAAAATGCATTTGAAAATGTACGACAATCTTATCCCCTCTTGCATATTTTTTGTATGCATTGTAATGCTACATAACTTACCAAGCAAACAACAAAGAGCAATTAAAGAGTGTACACTTTTAAAAACTTTTATTTTTTCGTTTCCCCTCCTCATGCTCTCTTTTCCAGTTAATCTCTCTCATTTTCACAGAAAACTGTAGTCGCACTTGAATCTTAAATGAGCTATTGTTTTGTCACCCTTCCTTTTTTTGAGCTTGAGCTTATAAAGTTTTTGGATGGGCTCTTAGTATGTAATTGTAGCTTTTTACTTTCCCTGACTTTTTAAAAGCTACTCCTTTTTTTAACTCTTACGAAATATCTGTATCACATTACCCCTTCTCATGTTACATGAGAACTTTCTGAATGTAAGTACCCACCAGGTATTTTGTTTTTAGCGAGATATTTTATCATCAAACCTTCTAACTGTAACATGAACAGGCACTTTCTATTTTTGCAAAAGGTTGAAAGCACAACAAAACACTTATAAATGTACTCGAATGAATGTGTGCAGATATCATCCTCACATTGAGAGTTTTCCCTTTTTTACTCCTGCTCTGCTAAAGAGAACAAAAGAAGTACAGGAAGAAGTTAAGTGGAAGAGTCACTTTGCAATTTTAAAGACATTACCGGGTAGCTCATGCATGCACTACTTTTCCTCCTTCCTCGCCTTTTTCGTTTCTCTCCTGCTCCTAAAAGCAACTTTCACTCTTTAGCAGCGACATGTAGGGACACTCCCACTTTCTTTTCTTTTTCCTTCCTATCATCACGATGATCATCAGCATTATCATCAACAACAGCAGCAGCTTTCTCTTTCGTTGACTCGAGTATTTTTTTGCTATTATCTTTGGCGCCCTCTTCGTGTTTCAAGAAACGAAACCATTTTCACCATTTACTTAAAAAGAAAAAATAATAATGCGAAAAATTCAAGATACAAAAAATACTATATCTTGCTTGATTGCATCTCTTACCGTACATCTTGATGTAAAACATCAACATCTGCAGCGACAATATATAGCGAGGGTGGTAGGTAGAGCATCGACAACTATTCCGATTACAATTTTTTCACTTGTGTTAAATGGAAATATCTTGTTGATTTCCGTTGTTTTGTTGTTCGTTGGTATTTCTATTTTTGCTATACTTTTGCGTCGTCTTCAGAATGGGTTATTTTTGAAGATTGCTGGAAGGGGTGCGGTGCGGCGCCTAGTGATCCATTAATACACATCCAAGAAGAAGAAAACATCTACCACATTTTCTAGTTTCCTCTTTATTACTTGATACTACTTCCTCCCATTTTTCCCTGGAGAAGAGTGAGTAAACTTGTTTTCTTTTTTTTTTTCGTTTTGCTTTGGGAGAAAACTTTTTTATATTTTTGGATGTTCCGATTCTTATTCTGTTTTCTAGAATAATTTACGATATTCATGTGTTTGCACATTACGTCATCATAAGGTACCCTAACACTGCGCAAAATTGATATTAAAAAGTTTGCAGGAAAAAAATATATGCCATTTTCATTTTATAAAATGAATGGGTTTAGCTACTAGAGACGTCATGATGATAATATATACCTATTTTTCCTAGGACAGTGTTAAGATCCTTACCAGTTTTTTGCAACTTTCCTACCCTAATAATGTAAATGGGGGAAATGCGGTAAAAAAAATTTAAGAAATTTTCTTTTTTGCTACCACTCCATTTCACTCCTTTGGTTCCTCTCTAGAGTACGACCCTTTTTCCCATTACACTTGAGAGGGTTGGAAGAAAGAAATTTAGAATATTCATCACTGATGAGGGAGGAGATGAAGGGGGGATTTCACTTTTTTCTTTGCATATTTTTTTCTTTAAAAAGCTGTTTGCCACTTTATGAGTTTTTGTATATGTGTGGGTTCTTGTCCTGGAAATAATAAAATGATATCGTCAACGCCATCATCACAGCACATAAACGTATAATCAAAACGAAAAAGTCATAACGAAAATAAGTAAATGCTACTTGTACTAGAAACATAGCATAATGCGCAAAATAATAACGCAAAAAATACAATAATAATGTTTAGTTTGTTGGAAAACTGCGTGAAAAGTTGAGTGGAAGAAGAAAAGGAGGAAAGAATAGTGGAATTTCCTACTTACTTTTAGTACTCTCTTTCTCCTTCTTCTACTTCTTCTCCTTTTAAAAATCTAATAATGTTGGTAATAAGAGGAAAGAGCGATAAAGAAGGCAAAGAGGACAGTAAATCACTGGAAATGGTCATATCCATATCACTTTACAGTTTTTTTGTGGATGGCCGCTGCTGCTTTATTGCTTTGATATACAACATATTATTCAACACACAAAGCAAAGTGTCTATGTCATACTCATACATACTGATGGTGTATGATGATGATCATCATACATGAGGAAAAAATCTGCATAAAATTCTGGAAACTGCCGTTGGAAAAACGGGCATAAAATAGGAAAATGGATTGTTGTTGAGAAGTGATGTTGGTTGGTTTTTTGCTGGCAGAGACTAGAGAGTACAGTTCAAAGCTCACTTTAATTTTCATTTTCATTGCTGTCGTTATTGTTGTTACTTTTAGCTGTTATGTGTTTTTTCCCTTGACTGAAATGGAATAATATAATATCCCATTTTTTGTTTATTGAGTTTGAGAACATTCATGTGTGAGAGTGAAAATAGGATTGTTTTGTGAGAGGAGGGAAAGGAGTGAAGACGACGACATAATGGTATGCATGACTTGAAGTAATAAAGATATGTGATGCCAATTTATGACTGTTTACAGGAGCGAAAGAAATCCGCGTGACATTTTATTTTTTTATGATGAAAACTACGACGATGATGGCGATGGCGACATTATATATGGATGTGTTGTGCTATAACTTTTCTTTAAGATTTACCAAGAAATCTGGGAAAATGACGTGAAATAAAGATTTGGAATTTTTTGGGAAAGGCAAAAAAAAATTGCTTGATTTTTATTAAGGTTTATTTTTTTGCACGGGACACTGAATTCTTTTCAGGATGGATGGAATTGAATGAAAAGCACTTGGTTTTTAGAACACAGTCAAGTGAACCTGAAAAGAGGAGAGAAATAAAGTAAGATGATTGGGGCAGTGGAGGGCGAGGACTCGTAGAAAAAGGAAAAGTGAAAATGGTTGGAAGAGTGTGTAGAGTAGAAAGCAACTCAAGAAAAGAAAGTTGACTTGGTTGGTGGATGTAATTAATGGATTTGTTGCTTCTTCCTTTTTCCATCCTTCTGCTCGACTTGCTGATGATTGTGTCTCTGTGGACGCACCACACTGCTGTTCTGATACTACTGCCATCACCATCATCAAAACTAATCGATATCAATTTAATCGTCTCTCTGGAACAAGAAGATCTTGGATTCTTCTCTCCTTCGTTTTTCCTGTGAGTATCGTGTGCAAATAAAACATGAACTCGTTTTTTTTCTGCGTGGGTCCTCACCTTTTTATAGGTATACCTTCCTGTTCACTCTTTTGTGCTCTCATTCTTCATCATCTTTTTTCTCCAATAATGTATATCATAATGGGGGAGAAACGAGGGCACAGACTGACGACGACAAGACATACACCTTCTTTCCGTCATAATAATCTCTAGTAATAATAGAAAGTCATAAAGGTGGGAAAAGCGAAGATTTTTTCTAAAGATATATAATGTATATATGCTGGTTAGAGATGTAATGGGTAGATAGTGGAATATGAACGGATGAGTGATTGACTGAGTGAAAGGATGAAGGAAAGACATGGTGTTGTCATTTCGCTCTTCTCTGAGAGCAGAGCAGAGTCCTTGGAACAGAATTTTTTGTCAGTTGAAGGGAGGAAGAGCAAGCCGTTGATTGTGTGGTGCTGAGAGCACTTCAATTAAATACGTCAAGAGAATCTCACATTGAAAAAAGAAGAAAGATGTATAATAATAAGTATATGAAATGAATGCATACTATACAAAAATATAAGATCAAGTATTTTCTGCTCATTTAATGAGTTGCAGACATGCATTTGAAGAAAAAATGTGGTTCACGACGACGACGAGAAGACTTAGAACAGACAAGAGGGTAGACGCACGGTTGAAATATTTTTTTCTTCTTTTTCTTGCACTATAGATGAATAGATAGATGGAATGGATGAAAAAAAAGTCTTCTCGAGAGTGAAAGAAAGCCTTTTAATTGCATTCCTGATTTCTCTGCGCTTTGCTTGTACACTCTTAGGAGAACGCTATTCATTATGAAGATGATGATGACGAGAGAGAGACGACAACGATTTGAGTTTTTTTTTCTTAGTTTTCTCCTCGTTTTGTCTATGCTTTTTATAGTAAGTACATTGCAAAAAAATATAAGAGGAACGGAATGATTAAAGCATCAGAAGAGCAGGGAAGCAGCAACGTTGTCTCATTTTAAAAGGAGAAGAATGACTAAAACTTTTTCTTGATGGGTGGCATAGTAGTATGGTGGTAGAGGAGAAGAGAAAGCAATAAATAGGGAAATACGCGGGTCGTTATGTGTAGTAATCTATGGGTAAAAATGGCCATAAACATGAGAATCGTCTATTTCTCCCTTTTCTGTAGGGAGAAAGAGAAGAAAATAATAAAATGTTTTATATTTCTATTTTTTTCTCTTCCTCCTTGTCTATGTCGCATTTTCATAGAGCTCTAAGAAAGTGGGTGTACACAGGCGTGTGATATTTACAGAAGAAGAAGACATACACACATTCATACATTTTATTTTTTACGGGAAGTTAAGCCATTGAGTACTTTTTGAAACTGGGAAATGGCTTTTTCTCTCTTCTACGAAGCTTACATAACATATGTACAAATATACACCGTACAGTGTATCTTTTTTTCCTCTTGATTGTGAGTGAGCACTGTGAGTAGCAAGAAGGGAAGAAAAAAATAAAATAGATGGATGGGGATGCAAAGTAGCATGAGAGAATAATTATCCTTACATGTATTCATTCAGTCATTCATTCACGGTGACTACATTTCTTTTTTTCTACTTACTTTTTTGCTAAATATAAGAGGAGGCAGCAAGCTCGAGCCAGGCTAGTTTCTTCTTTTTTATTCTGTTTCTCTCCATACTTACTTGTCTTTCTCTTCTTCTTCTTTCTATTTTATACAGAAAAAAAGTATCCTTGTTCACTTCAATACTCTTTCCGCAAAAAGCAACGATGCAACACTAATGGTCCCCTTTTGTATATTTATTACCAGTGGTGGTGGTAGGTAAAGATGTGAGTACCACTGTGAGAGAGGCTATCTCTCTCTCTTTACGTGTCTGTACACTTATTATCTTGATGTGGTGATGGTGTGGGGGTATTACCTCCCTGTTTATGTCTGTATAGTGCAGCAATAATAACGGTAATGCTCGTTGGCAATGATGGTGGTGGCTTTGACTCCCTTCAATAGAAGATATATTTTAGAGTGTAGTCTTAATAATAAGAGCTGGAAGAAGAAGAAGAATATCATTCCATTTTTTTTTCTTCTGAACTATAAACCAAGAAAAAAAAGGGAGAGACATGCAGCAGGGTAAAAAAAATTGTGGGCCCATTTTGTGGATAGGTCTCCTGTGTATAAATAATACTAGTACAACAGGAGGAGAGAAATAAGCTTGCAAATATTTCATGTAATAGGTGAGGTGGAGGAAAAGAAAAGCTCATGCACACACACATACTCACAAGCTGTGTTATTTTCTATTGATGCTCCTGCTGTGGTGGTGTGGTGCGATATGGGAGTGAGTATTAACTAGGTGCTATATGGGTGGGGAAAAGAGGATTTTATGGAAATGTCTTATGATGATGCTACCACCGCCACTGCTGCTTCTACGGGATCATGTGGAAGATGGAAAACTATATATTTTGGAAAGGGAGCAAAGTAAAAGTAAGGTCTCTGTTTGGAGGTAGTGGTTGGTTCAATTCTCTGTGGAGAATGTGTCACATCTTCTTCCACTACTTATTCTTTTCTTGTTCATTGCTTTACCATTTGGGAAGTACCTCGACGGCATGACATAACCACCACCACCGTCAGAGCTTGCTTCTCCATTCCAGTAAATTCTCAAATGGTCATAACCAACAGGGAAAATGTGTAATAATCTTGGCAATAACAGGAGGAGGAGGAGGAGAAAGTAACGGTGCTTTTGGGCTTTAGATATAATAAATATGTGTGAGTGTGGTAGGTGATAGTGGTGGACTGCTTGCTGTTCATCTGACAATGTATCAAGTTTCAATGATTTTTTTCACTCTTTTTTGCTCTCTCTTTACATAACGTTACATAAAATATGCGCTCATTCTTCATGATTATGCAAATGAGAGGGTCGTTACACCAAAAAAGAGAAAGTGCTCGAGCTTGCAAAAAATGAGACAGTAATGGCCTGCATGGATATCGTCATCCTGCATACTTTACTTTTTACTTAACGTAACGTGGTAAAATTAATGGGGGAAATGGCGATGAGCTTTAATTCATAAGTATTTCATGATGATAATGTGAAAACTGAAAAAGGAGTGAAAAGAAAGAGAACCGTGAAAATTATATTCAAAATGGAAAGAGGAGACCACACACATAATAATGTATACAGATTTAATAAACATGCTGTGATGAAATGAGAAAAGAGAAGTGCACACAAAACACATTTTACTTTTTTTTATCTATTTTATTATTATGGTATCGTCATCACCATCATGCCATAATGATCATTATCATCACCATAATATCATCTTGCTTTGCTGCTCTCTGCTATAACAAGCAATTTTTTGTTGATGTGGTCCTTTTTATCGCAAAAAGTAAATATATTCATGTGATTATATTATGTAGTCTAATCTGTTTGTTATATTTTTTTTTCAGGAGCAAAGTCACAAGTCTTACCGACCTCTGTGTGTGCTCACGTTCCGATGGAACTACGCTGTCCATGGGTTGGAGCCCATGGGATACCATCTGGTCAACGCTCTTTTGCACGCTGTTGTCTCCGTACTCTACTTCAGGTACGTTATATATAATACTTTTACTTTTTTAGGGGTTTCCACTCACATTGGTTGACACAAAGGCAATAATAATCTGCGATGGCATCATGTATAAAAATGGGAAATGTTATATTTTTTGCTGGCGGTGGAGCCAGTGTCACTCTATTACATATGCATTGCTGCATGCATAATCACATCATTTTCTCTGTCACACTCTGAGTGACATGCACTTTTCTACTTTTTCTCTGGGAAAAAACAATTTACTTTTTGCACTTTCTATTTTTCTTGTGATGTGTTGTACGCTAGTACTGGTATTTCACATAAAACAGTGACAACAAGACATTATGCAAAGTGTATGGCTGTAACGTACTATGTGTAATAATGCATGTCGCAATCTTTCCGACACGGTCGTCCCACCCTTTTTACCAGAAAAGAGAGAACAAAAGTTTTTAGCTTTCTCTTTTTAGATGTGTTCTGTAAAAAAGAAACAGTGTCTCTTATTTTTGTTTAGGGAATTTCAATATTATTCATCTCAGTCTGCGAGTTTTGGCGCCATTCATTTAAGCTTTTGTAGTGGCTGTAAATGACTCACGATTTGTATCCTACTCGAAGGACCAAAAGTAGTAATATTGACTGATAAACTGTAAGAAAGCAAGAAAACAATTTTGACCTAGGGAGTACCACCGTAGTAGATGGTATGGTATGTGCCAAGTTATTTGGAAGAAATAAGTTACATGAAAATGAGAGAAAAGGGAAATAAAAAAGGAAAGGAAAAATTATTGCAGCCAAGTTGAGTTTTGTCCGTAACGTAAGCGAACTACGAGTACGTATTTCATGTGATCCACTGTGTATCTTTTTATTTCTCCCGTCGTGTTTTGTATTTAGTATTCCACGGTGGTATTCCAAACTTACAAAGACAAATGGAGCTACATTTATTTTTTTCGTTGCCTTCTGTAGTATTAACTTTTTTTTGCTGTTGGTTGATGATGATGAGGATGATCAGATCAGAACGATAAAAATAACGGTTGCTTACTACTTATTGCATTAGTAGCATTGTGGATATATATGGGTATCGTTTTATACGGACGGACAGACGAATTTGTTGTTACATACTTTGAATTACATCACATCCCATTGATCCCATCCATTAGATTTCTTTCCCCTTGTGACGTGACTTAACATTTAATCTTCTTGTTCCTTTTAAAAAACACGCCCGTGTATGAATGCATCTCTAGGATATATGTTTAGCAGACGATATATATCCAGCGGATGTGTAATTGTGTAAAGCGATTAAAATGGCACATGATGGGGCAAGTAAATAGGATAGGATTACAGTAAAACAGGATAACAGTAATAAGAAGAAAGATGGAGAAAAAATAAAAGATCATTAAAATGCTTTTTTTTCTGGAGGAAAACAAGCAAAAAGAACAGACGTGATCTATATATTTATTACTTAAATCTATCTCATTTCATGACGATCATGATGATCGTCATCCTGGAGCATTAGCTTAAGCTATAAATACCTATATTACATTTCGTTCATATTATTGTTATCATCCGCTCTCTTCTGGCCGTCATCCTTGTTATTATAATTAAATTGACTTCATTTCATTTCCTCGTCATGACTGGCAGAGACATTTTCTGATTAAAAGCCATATACCTAATCATAATACGTTACAAAAAATAATATAAAGCCTGAAAAATTTATCATGCATTTTTTCATCTGACTTTTTCATTATATTTATATAATTTTTTATACTTTCCAGAGTTTCGAGCATGTTCCTCACGGAACTTGGGAGCTTTGTTGCTGCCATGTTATTTGCAGTACATCCAATACACACGGAAGCGGTAAGTTACATTTTCATTTCATTTTTAATGCTTTTTTACACACAAATACATAAAGCAGTAGATAAACCATATAAATTCTTCTGGGCAAAAATAGACGTGTCATAAAGGAAAGCAACCAGGTTCCATAATAAAAATAATTCTAGTTTTGTCGCGTAGTCGTCAGTATTTTTTTGTCATATTTAGTCATTAAAAGTCATGCGATGATATAATGATAACACATAACACACACACATGACGAGTTAGTTTCTTTTTTCGCAGAATAACGTATTATTCTGTAACACGTAAAATGGGAAAGTTTTTTAGTAGAGTTATTTTTTGTTTTATGACTTTTCCAAAAAAGTTTCCTTTTTTATTAGAAAGTAAATGACCAGTTGGTCTTTTTATTGTTTGCCTCGCTGCTAGTTGCTTATTTCTAGCTCTGCCTACAAGGCAAAAAATTAAGAGATGGAGATTAGACTTTTTGTGTTCATGCAGGAGTTGACCAATGAATGAGAAGCATTGTTATATGATCGTCGTCGTGATGTTGATGATTGTCTACAAAGTCATGATTGTCCTCTTCTTCTGTTTGCAATGTGGATGTAAAAGAGTAATAATGTCACCTAATATGGAAATATACAAAGTACAGTACACTCTCTATATAAGAACATCCCACGGGCAAGGAATTTGTGATTCTAATATGGAGATGTTCTTATAGAGAATACAACCTTATAAGAACACATGCTCTGTTATAGAATGTGTAAGTAATTGAACACTATATATATAATCACAAAAGAGTAAGAAAGACATTTAGTACAAATAGACATGATTGAAGAACCACACTTTAGCCTTATTAGAAGCAAAACTAGAGGTAAAAACCCAGAGAAGCGAATATCGGATACGCAGTGACTCATACAATAACGACATAAAATTTCCAAAATTATCAGCTGTAGATGCGACCTATTGCGACCTCCAGCGCCCCGGGGGTTATGAATTGACCCATGGTGTCTTCATAAA
>JAQFYG010004969.1:0-10402 GCA_034694325.1 Entomobrya corticalis
TATTATCAAATATTTGTACTTAAAATAATAACCGATGAACTGTTTTTCATGGTTGGATCTACGCATTCGCATTTTTCTCCTTTTGCGTGTTTTTTAAAGTTTAAATAAGTTATTTGAAGAAAAGAAGTACATACGTAAAAAGATTTTACAAAATGTAAAATGGTGGTTTTTCACAAATTTAAAACAAGAAAAATATATTACCGTCAACGAAATTGCTTACACATGCCTATTTAGATAAATTGGGTCCAAATACTATGGAATTCCCAAGGGATGAACTTGAAAGTCACTGCTGAGTTCAAATTGATGCTGAAAATGGTGTGTGCGTGCAAAATATGTCCTCACGATAAATTATGTAACAATGTAGAATAGTTAATAAGTTGAAAGTGTAAAAAAATTATTGGAGTATCAACCCCTGCGGCAATATTTCTAAAAAATGTTCACAGAAACAAATTATAAGCAATTGTTTCAGTTTCTCTTTCTGAACAAAACCAATAAACAAAGATAATCACTATATAAATACTTTAAACTACTCACACGCTTTTGCTTTTCAAATTCAAAACAAAAAATATTAACTTCCGTTTTACACCAAGTAAGCCTCCCGAAAGTACTAGAATTTTCTTCGACGATCACGACGAATAAAGAGAAAAGTAAATGTTGTATGAACGCTAGACCGATCGATAAATATAAATGAGTAATATTGTTGATCAATGTTGGAATAATAATTTACGAAAACAGATTAAGTAAAATCAATACTTACATAGTAAAGCTTGGCTGGATGTCAAAAGTCGCATTTCAATATTTAATGGATTTAGTTTTACCAGAAAAAGGAGGACCATAAATAACATGAAAAGGCAATTTCTCCATTTGGCTTTATTACCGAGAAATCCTTTAGGTTATTTTTCATGACATACTTACATGACATTGATGTTCACGTTATAATATCAATAATTGGTCTAATGCTTCTGATTACAGTATATACTCCAGCAAAACTTTATTAAAAAACGACAAATGTTAAATATAAAACAAAAACATTACTTTTCAAACCATTTTATTAATATGATGCATAAAATAATGACTTTTGGACTTAGGACTTTTTAATTGAAATTATTTTTATTATGTAAAAAACATTTTGACCTGAAAGCATTGATTCAGTTAAAATCAGTTCATTTTATTTTAAAAGGCATTAAAAACGCAAATAATTGAGTTCTCAGCCAGTTCTTAATCGTACTGGGATGAAAACAGGCATCCTGCCAATATCAATCCAGAATTTCCCATAATAATTTTGACAGCCAATAACGCAGACAAATCCATTTACAATCCCTCCAGAAAGACTTTAGTCAGTATCTAAGTCATATTCAAACATATTCACTTGTTTATCAGGACCTTGTGACTGTACTTTAAAATAGCATGATAATATAGAAAAAACTTTCCAACCTAAGCACTCATTTTAGCTGAACATAAATTTAGCGTGTTTCCAATAATTTTGATAATCCGGAAAATGATATCAAGTAAAGCCAAAGCTAAAAACATTAATTTTATCCCAGTTACCGTGGGAAACGTTAAACTATTTACATTTACGAACAACTTTTGGAAATTGTTTTCATTTGATTACACCTGCCTATAATAGATAACCAGTCATATTTCATGCAAGATCATTTGTTATTTATGCTATGCATTACGCATCGACGCTGACGTGCAAACTCGGAAATTTATATGCGCTATAATATATAATTTAAAATTTTCAAGTACAAGTAATGGTTCAATTTCAATATTTCAAAATGAATCTAATTTAGTCTTTAAATGTGTTAATGTATTCCCATAGAATCCGTCTAATGATTCTCGCCAACTAAAAACGAAAATTCTGGAAAATCGAACAAAACCATTTTGCAAGTTTGCGAGATCGTTGTTTGGTAATTTCAATGAACAGTACATTATGTTTTAACATATTTTTATATTTATTTATTGTCATATTTCATTGGATAATTAATTTTAAAATTAACATGAAAATATGCCATTAAGGATACGGTAAGGAATTAACAACATGACTGGTATATGTGTATTAAAAAATGTTAGTATGATAATTAGCATAGCGTATCTTAATTTGTTCAGATAAATTTCTTGAAGCCACTGCTAATAGATGCTTCGTATACAGTTTTGGGTCTTATTTTTGCACCACTATTTCATAAATTCCCTACGTTTGCTTTGGTTTAATTAAATATGAGTTTATAAACAGTTTTGCAAAGAGAATGGTGTATGGAACATATATGCCGTATGAAACCTTTAGACCAAACCAACTGCGATGAGGACACCTTGCCGGATCATCTAGAATAGAAAAATATAACAAATTAAAAAAAATATATTTCCAATTAGTAGCTTTAGCAAAGCTTTATATGTAGGCTAAATTATTAAATTAATGTGTGAAATAAAAATTCAATTATATGATTTTACCATTCATGATTTGATAACTATAGACACTGAGAGCTACAGCAAAAACCATTTGGAGCAGCTGGATGGTAGTGATAAACATAGCGATAGGACGAGGAATTCGAAACTTCATGGCCTTTAAAGCATAATAAGTGTACATAAAAGAGTGAACAAAAGAGTTCATGACAACGTACCACTGCTGAACGGGTTCATACCAAGTGTACATAAACCACCAGGACATTAATGTTGTCACGTGATGGTACCTTAAGTCAAATAAGAGAAGTATAGTTAAGATAACTGATTGTAAAGTTATTCATAAAAACTTGAACTTAAATTAGTACAAACCAATGTAAGAAAAGAAGATTTTGTTTACGAAGCACAATAAATGCCGTATCTCCTAGCTCGATTATTTTGCTCAATAAAAGAATCCAGCTCCAGAATGCTGTTGCGCCATTGTGCTCCGGCCTGCAAAAAAAATCAGTAAAAAACGTGTTATATTTTGACAATTTTTATTTTGTCAGCGGTAGTAGATATAAACTGAAAAATTATTTCATAATTTTATTTTACCATTCACAAATAGATTTATGAAATCCATCGTTTCCTAAAAGTACATGGAAAAATTCTGGAGCGATACGGAGAAATGCATAAATTGACATTGTAGCCAAGCCAATATTCCAGATAGTCAGTAAGCCCTTGAGCTTAAAAGGAGCTCGGTTTTGCATCAACCGTTTCCCTCCAAACACAAGCAGCACGTAAATCACGCTGATGTAAGCAGTAATGTACGCATACTCTCCGAAAAGTTTTCTCCAGTAGGTTAACTGGAAGTTGCGCTCATATCGTGCCAGAGTAAGAAAACTTGGCTCTTGCAGAGGAACTTCAATAAACTTCGCTGACATTGTTTTCTTTTAAAATAATATACAGATCCCAGTGGAAACAAGTTAAATACTTAAAAATTAAGTATAGATTTTTTATGATTAAACAAAGTTGGAATAAATACGAATAAAGTAGTGGAATAAAAAAAAATTGAAATTTTCAGATGACCCACATTGTCAGTTGTTGCATGTACGCTTTTGATTTTAGGAGTGAATTTTTAGTGGCATTTTAATGTAATCACTGATGAGTGTGTACAATCAATTTTTGTTCAATAAATAAATAAACTGCCTTTCCTCTAACTAAATCCCAGATTCCTTGGATTTTGCAAGTTTTCCTGTTGTATGATTTTTATTAAAACTTGAGCGACATGCAATATTTGCTAAGCCATTTAGGATAAATTGTGGGGAATAGCCGTGCTCACTGACTTCAGTATGTTGAAGGTTCGTAAATATCTTTGTTGCAAAAGTAAAGGGGTGATTTATTTTGGTATTAATAGAATTATGTCAGAATATCTGATTTAAAAAATAGGTTATGCGTGTGGTCTATGCATCATAATGTGTGCACTTTTATTGCACGAATACGTACTTACGATTAGTAAGTTGCTGACAAGTTTGTTTGGAATAACTATTACAGATTCATTGAATAATTTTTCCTGTAGCTTCTAAAGCAATAATATTCAGTATAATTTAACAGATTGTATTATTCTAAGGTACTTATTTTATAGCAAAAACACCATAATATGCTTATATTTAATAGAATATATAACGAAAATTTCATTACAGTTTATAAAAATCATTCGAGATATCAATGACGAAAACAGTAACAATTGACGGATAGACAGATTCCTCCTCCGTTGTATCCAGCTTTCCGACAACATTGTTGGCAAAAGAAATTTGGAAAGGAAATTGTTGGCTTGCTTGGATAAACATCACATTTCCCAATACATTGAGTAGTAGTCTGCATATTTACCATTTCTGCTGTAAAAACTGAATAGGTAAATTGTATTTTAAATTAGTTCATTGTTGTTTAATATGTATGGTGCGTAATTTATTCACAGAAATAAGTACTGAATAATATCTAAAATTTTACCCAAGAGAGCAATGAAAGTTGCTTGTCCGTGTGAACGATTTCCTAGTTTGAACATGATTTTTCTTGGCAGTATGTTTGCTGGTAATTGTTAATTTCAAAATTCAAAAAATTATAAAATATTATGGCGCATTCTTAAATTATCTTAAAAAGTTTATTTCATAAAAGTAAGGTTAGTTTATTAATTTACTCGTAATAGCCGCGAAAAGTCATTTAGTACAGCATAATATGTTATTCTCTTGCAAGCTATAAATATTGATGTCATTTTATTACGGCTAAACTTTAAGCAATAATTTAAAAAAATTATTTTTGTGGTTACGCAAAATCTGTTTTCGCAAATTTATAGACGTATTCAAATTTAATATTTGTTTTTGTGATATTACAATCTCGTAGCAGCTAAAAATATGAAATTTGTACATTTTTATATATGTACGAATCCGATCAAATCGGCTTTTGAAGTAACATCTATATAGAAACATTTTTACGATTCTGTGTATCCGTTGAAATTTTGCTAGGAGACTGAAATATTTACAATGAAAATTTTTTATACTGGAATTCAATAGTTTATAGTTCAACGATGAGTAAATTTATGTGAAACTAACCAGATTATTATTATTTTATTTACCGGGCTAGAAAAGCAGAATGAATTTTAATTAACACCAAAAGTTCTTTTAAAAACTTCTAAAATGGATACACTCGTAAGCAATTCGTATACTTTTATGCTCATACTAGTCTGAATTAATCTAATTTGATTTATCTTTCCATTCGTATCCATAAAATTCAAATTCACTACATTGCAGTTAAAGCACTGCTGCAGTATCGATTAACAATAATACCAATTATTGTTGCAACAACTGTGCAAATAAAAAGTACGATAAATGGCATGTAATGCCTCATTGCCACGATATCGTAAAAAGCCGTGGCAAAATTAACACATCAATTCAAAAAGTATTGTTAATGAGACATGATATTTTAAATGAGGTTTTATTTATCAACATCAATATTTCACAAATCAAATGGTGCCTTGTGCAGTTCTACATCCATATTTAAACTACACATTTGTTTTAGAACAAATATTTTATATTGGTTTCTTCCCTATTTAAGATGAAATTATTTTCTAACTAGAAACTTAGCTATATATGAAACAATTTTTCCTCTAGAATATTGTATCATGCACTTCAACTTTAAAGCCCATCTGCAAACAAGCGTCCAAATAATGCGGTGTTGTTCTGCAATAAAAATTACTATCGTCATAAGTAACAATCCTAAATGGACATAAAACACAACAACAATATTATCGATAACTTGAAGGGCTCTTACTGAAGAGCTTGGTGATCCTCTTACTACTGCCATCAAGTCACTATACGTTTTAATCTCTCCACTGCCTTGCTATACCAAATTCCAGAATCCCACTCAAACGTTTGAATATCCAATCACCTGGAATGTTAACTGAAGTCAACGCCCATGATTTTCTTCTTTCTCCCAGCCTGTCAGTGCTAACAGAAATGGCATTATCATTTCCTTTGTTTCTTGTATACTTATCCGAACTAATTGGATTAATCAGCCGCTTTAATATAATAATTCTTTCTTCAATAACGTCAGACCACGAAATAAATGCAGTTTTATCACATTTGCTGATTAATTTTAAGTATCCTTCAGGCACACCATTCTTCATTATTTTATCATTTATATCTTGATTTGTAAGTTTATAAATTACAGAGTCCCACATGCTAATTTTGTCCCTTTCAATTAAATGCTCTTCTAGAATTGATAGTTCTATTCGATCAAACGAAGCATTAACAACTTGATCATGATAAACTCCATGTTCTGATAAATTGAATCCTATAGAGTCAGTATATGATTTAAAATTATCCCATAACTGGCTAATATCTTTTTCACCTTTAACATCCTCTACCTGAGAATATACAGTAAAATTTTTGTCAATAAGTTCGTGAAATTGTTTCACAGGGACTGGTAGCACTGGTGAACTTAACTCTGTAATGTTGTGACCCCGATAAGCGTCGCTAATAACAATACCAATCAATAGCCATAAATTGTTTAAACATCGACAACCACATTTTCTGCAGTCATATATTCCCTGTTCTAAGAGAACCCTAAATGGGTACAGGCAAGATATTATTTTTTTACATTTAGTTGTAAAATACAAAATTGTCAAAGATGCTGATATTGCGAGAACTAACCAAAAATAACTGTCAAAAGCACTAACGTATCCAAATAAAGAAAATTGACCAACTTCATGTCCACCGCAAGTAATAAATCGCATGTTGACATATTCCAGTATCATGCGTACTCCACGAGGATCCTCAAATACAATCAAGGAAATTCTTTTCCAATCATTTATGGTTTCAGGGGCTGCGTCTTGATTTGCAGCTTGAATCGAGTAATTTGTGTAAACTATTGATGCCAATATTATGTTGCTTAGCATTCCAGGTTTAAAGGAATGGAATGTCATTTCCTCTCCTTTATTAAGTTTCATTAATAAAATCAGACTTTCCAAATAGTCTGTAGTGTAGCCCGGATACGCAAGTAGTATGTACTGATCCCAATGATTTTTTAATACTAAATTTATATGGAAGTTAACCACTAAATTTGTTAATTCATCTAAAGTCAGATTGTAACCAATTATAAATAAAGTATGCCCGGGAACTGGCATATAATATAGTCAAAATTCCTCCAAACTGTAAAAAAATCTTAGAGGCTCGTTAGAAACAAATGGCTGGTCAGGGACTAAATAACTGAATATTTTGCAATCATTTTCCGACAGGAAATCTGGTAAATTGTACTCCGGTGTCGCAACAATTTGATAGGCATTAAACTTTTCCATTTTCAATTCGTGGTTATTGGCATAATCCTGCCAACGGGAATAAGGCATGTGCCAACTATTCCCGTAATTGGGCAGATTCGGAAATATGACATCGGAATGATCTTCCAAATAAAACTCGTGCATATTAGACCGCATAAAAATATTGTAGTCAAACTTTAGAAGAAACAAATACAATTCCAGGTAGCAAGGAATATTTGGGGAGGATGCTGAGCCTCAAAACGATAAACACTAAAATTATGGTAGATTGTGATACTTTTTGACTGCAAAATTTCAGTGTAGTTAAGTTCGTATGCAGCATCCTTTGGGTTTAATGGAATTGTTGCATAAAAATGCGGTTCGGCATCTATCAGTCCACCGTGAATAATGTGAAGATGATAGACTGTCAGCACCAATGGTTGTTGTGGAAATTGCAAGTCAGGAATTTGGGAATCTGGATGTGTCAACATTGTGAGGTGTATGATACAATGTGAGAACATTTGAAGCAGTGGATCGACATTTATTACGTCAATCATGTTGAATATTTTCCAGTAAATACTGATAAATGACTATATTTTTACACAACGCATTTGTACTGTATTCATCTAAAATGCAATGAAACCAGGAAGTCTTTCTATATTTATTGTTATTTTTCTAGGAAGCGTGTTAGGTCAACCATCTTCCGCGATATAATCCAAGCTTTTCTCATTTAACCTTGAGATTGACTGAGGTACTTTTTGCATTTATGTTGTTATATAAAATAAGTATGATAAATAAGAAAGTATGAAAGCATGCAAATGTCAATATTAATAAAAAATATAAATGACTATCACAGCGTGCTTGTACTTTTGTATTTATTTTGTTAGTCAGTTAAAATTGTATTCGGCTGGAGCAATATTATCTTTTATTAAAACAATGGCTTTTGTTTTTCAAGTGATGGGGCAAAATGCTGAAGAAATTCATCAATGCTCAGTAGTACTTCAAATCTGCAGACCCTACTGCGTATAACATGACACAAAATTTGTTACATACCATATCTATATTTATAAATATTAACTTGAACAGAAGCGACAGAACGTTTACTTACTAGATCAAATATTACGCTTAAATTTGTTTGCAAAATTGTTGTTCCCTTGACAACAACAGCATACATTTAATATTTAAGACTTTCAAACTGTAACTATGAACATTTACTATTTTTTACTAATAAAAACTTCTGAATTAAATACCAGCATCAACAAGGTAAAAAATTAAATTATTTTAGCTACGTCGACAATTAGGTGTCCAACTTCTTTTCAAAATACTGCTTCCTAGTAAAATAAACTTCAAACTATTCAATTAAATATAAAATCCCGTCTCAAGTTGGCATGGATACTCTGCTATGGATAACAATGAATATATGGAACTCGAGAAAATATCGACGAATGGGATTGAAAGATAATGCATTTCAAAATCTATTCCCAACTCTTCAGCGGAGAATTCTACTAATATTTAACAGGGGATGTCATTGGTCCAAGCAGCTTATACTATTGTTGATCTGAAAATACAAATATGCACATTATTTGCAATGAAGCAATTAATTTTTGAAAAAAAGATCGTTAAATATAATTTTTATTATGCAAAAATTAAAAAATATACATAAATTAAAACAGTATAAGTATAACTGAATGTCTAACTTGCATAGCATGACGTCTTCGTCAATAGAAATCCCTCATTCTTGGAAACTCTTCGAGTACATTTAATCCAGCCAGCCGTCTTTAGTCAAACAAGTTAAATACGGTGAAGCGTAATTTAGAGTTTGATTTTACGATTTTTTGCGAATGATTAGTTGAACTTGAACATGTTAGGAGATTTAAAATTACCATAATATTTAAAATATGTACATCAGACTAAGGCATTAATATTAACGGCTGCATGAAACGTGAATACTAGTAAATTAGTTGGCAAGAGAGTATAAATTCATATCGTTGTTAGTTATACATGTATATATGTAACACATTATTGTTTTTATAAAAACTGTACATTAGTTTTCTGCTAAAATTTTAATCATATTCGTACCAGAGACTTTAATTATTATGTCGCGTGTTTCTTGGAGTTTTCTGGACTATTCTATGGCTTTTTCAATACGAAAATACGAAACAACAGTTACAATTTAATAATAATAATAATAATCACAAAATTTTCGCACAATAGTACATGGTATAATATATATTTGTATTGTATTATGTTTTTGAAACAGTTTTACTATTTAGGCGTCTCTTTGTTTTGAAGTTTGAATGTCCAAATTGTAAGAATATAGTTTTATCCAAAGTTCTTCTTTAGTTTATCCTTTTGTATAAATCATTTTACAAATTACATACGACTTTCAAAAAGTTATAAGTAGCTGTGTGGGAGCAATTGCTCTGTCAAATTGTTATTAACTACCAAAAGCATTATTAATGCTTAAGAAGTAGTTTATACGATTAACCTATTTGTCTGTCGGTCTGTCCGTTTGTTTGAAAATACCTTTATTTGATGCAGCTTTTGTGCTCTATAAACAATTGTAGAACACAAAACCAAATAAAATTTTTCCATCAACAGAGAAATCAAGCTGCATACCAATCCGATTGTCCATATATCAAACAATCCTAAAACTTTACCATCTAATTTTAATGCAATTACCGTACTCTTTTCCTCAAAATCGTATTTTATTTTTGTTTGTGTTATGACTTTGTTTCTATCTTGAACTCTAGTTCCTAATCGCATCTGGCCCATCTCTCTGTACCAGAATACGTAAAATCCCGTCTCTGATAAAAATTGAGCTGTTTTTCCAAGTTTCTTTTCATTAACAGGTGAGTTTAGAATTTGAAACATTTCTCCAGATTGTATCAATTCTTTTCCAATGTAACAATGGATATTGGCATGCTCTTTACTAAAACCTGACTTTATTGCAACACCAGCAGAATTCACAAAAGAAATTACATTGTGCCAAAAGTCAACAACAGCTCTATGTCTATTAGTAGCCAATTTTTTGCCAAATTCAATTCCACTACTTTCAGCAATAGTAACATTTTTTTCTAGCAAAATTTTTAAACTTTCACTGTCTTGTATATAATGATTTCGCAATTTGGACTCAACTCTCTCAGTTTGCACAAGCGATTTTATTCCATCAAAATCCCCTTTTTGTGGAAACATTAGCGTGTAATTATTTTCTAAAAG
>JAQFYG010004970.1:0-10401 GCA_034694325.1 Entomobrya corticalis
GATTTGGGGGTTATTGATGATGGGGAATTCAACGACAATAGTCTTATGACCCCGTGACCTCACTTGATCTCTAGAGGGAAGAACAAATAGTCGGTACTTTCTCATAACCTTACAAGGTATTTTTTCATGGACTACGATTCATTGTTATTTGCTACGTCATATGATATCAGACAATAAATGTGAATTGTCAAAAAGAAAATACATGTAGAAAAAATTTGTTGTGTCAGCATATTTATTTGCACAGTATTTGTCATGGGATGTTGATTGTCGAATAACGATTATTATTATTGTTGGTATGCTATCAAACATTATGTAATTTTTCAAACCGAAATATTTTTTTTGTGGTAAGTTTTATGAAACACCAAACAATCAAACTTTTAATGCTTCATTAAATTGAAAAAAAAGAATTTATTCACAAAATAGTCCTTTATGGTACATTGACACATTTTTGTTTATTTTAAACATTATACTAGTTTTATTATGCTAATTGCTACTATTTCTACTAATTATTGTGCTATAGGGACGCTGTCATATAATGTTATCAGCATTTTCCTTGCGAAAAGTACGGATTTTGCGATCATTTTGAATTTAAAGTTTCTAAATCTGTGATTGGCTATAAAGTGCTGCTGTCGATCTTATTCATTATAACGTCTAAAATTTACTAAAATCGATCTATATTGGAACATATACTGAGTTAGATCTAAGCAAACAGTTACAAATTTAAATTTAAATGTATTTTAAAATTAAACATATCTTCAGGTTAATCTTCTAATTTCAACGTTTTGTTCAGTACTCATATATAAAAATCTCGATTTTATGGCTTTTAATCAAAACGAGTATATTTATGTGTGTTTAAAAATAATGCTTGTCATGAATTATATTTTTACAAATGTTACAATATATTAGTTTTACGTTTTTTTCTGTGAAACGTCAAAACTAGAGACAAGCCAAAACTAACAGTTCACAATAAAAATTGTGTGAGCATTGCACGCTATACTTTCACATAAAATTTTTTGTAACTCAGAGACCGCAAGTAAAGATTAGATATATATTAGATATATATAGTTATATACATATAAAGGCTCAGTGATGATAATATATGTGATATGTTCTCGCTTGACAGTCTGCTTGCACAATTCAATTTTTAGCTTTAGGAACTATAAATGGCAGATAAAACTGTCTATTTCTTATATTATTTACAATGCTATTGACAAAGCATTCAACCTATTTGGTATTATATTCTCAATACAGAAGCATTAAAAATATGAGCATAAACCATTTTGCACGTACTAATATGTATGATACAATCTGTTATTTATGTAGTACATAAATGGCTTAAATCCGCTTAAACTTGTTTTTCACAATTCGTAGTATAGTGTTGCTTTTATACTTTATATTTTAATATATGGCATACTTTAATGACTTTAATCTATCGTATTTACAACCTGAATTACTCGATGTTGATTCTCCAAGACGAAACCAAATATGAAAATTAGGTTATTTGAAATGTCAAAATAAGGATTAGTATTGATGCTGAAATTCCTGAAATCTGAAAAAAATAAAAGATTATACATGTTACAAAATGCAATTGAGCAAATGTTTTTGGAAGTATTTCCTACAACTAGAAGCACCTTGTAAAGAAATGTGTCGTTTATCAGAAACTGTCCAGTGCCCATACCAAAAGGATTTTTTTCCAATTCATACAGCATCAACAAACGGGACAAAGAAGCATTTCCAACAACAAACCTTTCCGTGTTGCATGGCAACGTTTGAATCCATTCTTGGGTTGTCCGATTCTTTAAAAAATATATATATTTTCAAAAATTGGAGCAAACTTTACAAAAATTCCTCGCAATTTATTTATATTACATGCGCTGCAGTTTTCCTTGCGATGTAATAGGCATAAATAGCCTTCAGAATCTGATAAGAGACAAAGGCAACATCCACAAAAGTTGCGCTTTTGTTGAATCCAAGAGCCATCAGGTACGTAAATATCATTAAATTGTTGGCATGGTTCAGTTTGAGAATTGTATCGAATGTTTCATTTGTTGCTGAGTTGACTTGTTTAGCCAGTCGATACAGCCTCCAGCATTTTAGATCTTTTTCAATGTTGCTGAGAAACGGCAATGTTGATAGAACGCATTCCTGAGCTTTCGATCCAAATTTTTTCACATGCTCGTCATTTACCATGGCAACCAATATGATCAGGTTTCTTACAGCATCAACCAAAATCTCGTTGCAAATTTTCATCAGTAGCTGAACTACTCCAAGAAAATATGTAGAAATACCATTGGCCTCGAAATTGTCATAGAATTCAAATTGGGTAGCATTGTCGAGATCCTTTGCGTCCCATGATCTCCAAGCAAATACAAAATCTGCTCCATTTTGCCGTATGGTTTTCTCCAATGTCCAATGGTTGAATAAGTCATGAAGAAGATATCTGGTGATTGTTGGTAGCATTGATCCAAGTCCAAACAGAATTACACACCAGAATTTCCATTTACTTATGGCTTTATTTCTGAGCATGTCCAATTGATCGAAAGTAGACAACTCGTAGTTATCCCATTTGTTCAGCATGTCAGTAAGCTGGTCTTGTTGGCAGGTGAGCATATAAATGGCAAAAAGGAGAAAGAAAGTAAGTGAAAGGTGAAAGCTAATGTCGAAAAAGTGAACGGGTCCCCGGCTCTCGAGAAATATTAAAATTTTGTGTTTCACGTTTATGATGCATTGCCAGATGGCAAAAGTAGCAAAGTGGCCAAAAACAATCTACAAATAAGCCAATGAATAAAAAATCATATATTCTTTTGTATTTAAAAAAAAACCTGAAACCTGAAGATACTGGTAATGAATCTGTATAAAGTTGATATTTTTATGACGTCGAATAGGAAATTTCCTGATTGGAGTCTCAACCGATTACTGTAAAAATTGTTAGTAATTATTATAGTTTTGCTTGCTTACCTTTTGAATGACATCAAATGCAAACTCCAAGTTGGTCTGTTGTGCACTCAGTTTTCTGTCATACTTGTATGGACTGAAGCCGCAGTAATAGAGCAAATCCAGAA
The DNA here is from genome assembly GCA_034694325.1 of Entomobrya corticalis. Classification (NCBI taxonomy): domain Eukaryota; kingdom Metazoa; phylum Arthropoda; class Collembola; order Entomobryomorpha; family Entomobryidae; genus Entomobrya; species Entomobrya corticalis. The sequence continues at coordinate 3,063 of JAQFYG010004970.1, forward strand.
AGATGTGGACGATCGTTGGTGACCGTATTCTTTGGTATACTGTCAAGGGATATGTGCTTCTTTGCATAAACCGACGTCGTCGTGCTGATCGCATTTCCCTTGCTTGCCGATACAAATGCATGAAGCCTTTATTTTTCCCAAACCATCTTTCATACTTTCTCTTCTTAACTTCTATCTTACTGTAAAGATTTTGTGGAAGAATCCAGTTGTCTTCTGTATCACTTCCAAATTCTGTGGGTAGTTTTCTTTTTCCAACAAAATTGAAATTAAGCTCATATTGTACCAACTGGCGGTCTTCGGTTGAGTCAGTTATTTCATGTAACTTTCTCTTTTGATCTGCACTCGGGACTTGCATACTATCTGCTGCTTTCTCTTTAATTTGGACAACAGCTGGAGCGTCATGACTATCCGCAACATTTGGTTTTTTAGTTTCAGTAATTTTCCCAGAAATTGGCAAAATTTCATCATTTTCACTTTCACCAAATCGTCGCCTCCAAAACGTTTCTGGTGACTGGAATCGTCCTACATTTACATTTACTTTTGCGGCGGCAATTGCATTAAAATTGAACCTTTCTATTGTTTGCCAAGCCTTTGTACTCCAGTCATCTGAAGATTCATTGCAATCATTTACAGATTCAGATGTACTTCCAGGAACACCAAAGCCATTAACTTGGTTTTTACTAACACTTTTCAATTTATCACTACTTTATCTTTCCTGTTCTTTTAGGTTAGAGTTATTGAAACTTTCTCCATGCACTTTCTCCGATCTAATGGTAAGTGATGTTCGCATTTTCTCTTGTAATCTGGGATTGGCTGTTTTTTGCACGCTGCTGATATCTGGCAAATCATCTTCAATATTAATTGAAATGCTTCCCACTTTTCTTTTTTCCTGAACTCCTGGTTTAGTACCTGAGAGCAATTGTGATGAAGTTGCAATCTGTTGATCTTTCATATGAAAATCTAAACATTTCTGTTTGCTTTTCTTTACATCTTCCACATCTGGCATTTCAATGACAGTGTCACTAGATCGTGTACTCGGCCCAGGCCTTGGTTCAATCCTAGTTTTCTTCTTCGAAATCATGTTTGATCAAGTTTGTATTTGATGTTGCTTATTACCAAAACCAATATTTTATGAGTCAACGGCAGAAGCAAATAAATCAAACCTTTCTCTACTTAATAAACATGACGAATGATAAAGAAGAAAGAAAGGAAAGCGATTGTGGTCACATGCATTGCACTATTGAGTGAAAGAAAAACTATTTTTCCTTTCCTTACCATAAACAACAATATCAAGACGTTGGTGTTATTCTTGCTATTAAAATGCACTTTATACATTTTAAAGAGTAAGACTGCAGCAATGATAATATGTGTTACAATTTACTGGAAAAATGGTATATAAGCCTGTTTTATGCGTATGGTACGCAAGTTGCGTCGTGCGTCACGAAGAAGTATTGAAACACAAAACACGCAATTGAGAAAGTTTTCAACTTTCTTTTCTTTTTGCAGTTTGACAAGTAAAAACTGGACAAAAGTTTGATTTGTCGTGTAAAAATCTGACAGGTAAATTTTTATATACGTTTAATATATTGACAAGATGACAAAATGGTCAATTGTGTTACACTTTACTTTACATGTACATAACCTTAACCTTTAATTGCACACAATATTTTTATCTTTAGGCAAACGATTTATTTGATTATTTCTAATCATCTTATCAAACAAACGAATTTGATTTGATGCATATATTAAGCAGAAATTTATTTTTTAAACTACGGCCTAATTTATAAGGAGCTAAAATTGATTACTAAATTTGAAATAAGTGGAGTTCAAAACAATGGATACATTAAAATATCAAGGCCTAATTAATCAGATAATGTAACAAATGCAGTTATATAAAGCAATAACAAATTTAAAGTTAGGCAGTACAAATTTTCTATAATGTTTTAATCAACTGGTGATATGAACAAAAATATATTGAAAGATTTAAAATGTATTCCGTTATATATTCTAGTCCGTTTCTAGAATTTGATTTTTAAATTAATAGATCCATTTTTTGATTTTTGATTCTAAATAATTAACGTTTTGAATTATGAAATTCAAATAATAACAAATAATAATTTTAAGCATTATTTAGGATCTTTTGATCTACAATTTGCTGAATGATTTTATGTTTATGTATACATCTTAATGTTTTATGTGAAATTAATAATATATTGATCATAAACTATTTCCATTGTTTGCTGATTCACATAGTCTGACAGCGTGAAAGCACCTGAATAGAATTAATTCCAACATTTTTTCCAGATTCTTTCTTTTTATCGTGTAACTTGAACTAAAATTATTCAATGGTATATTGCATTATCTACGACCACTTTGTATAGCGATACATTATATAATTTGTTAACAGTTCAAGCAATACGTCCCACTAAATTGTATTTGCATACGCTGTAACTGTTTATATATTATCTACATATCTACTAATATGGATGTTTTGTAACCATTGACAAAATAATCTGCAATAAAGAAATTCAATTCAATTCAACAAATCTGAAACCGAAAAACCACATTTTTAATCTACAATGCAGGTCAAACGAAAAAAACATTGTAATTCAATACTTCTTTCTTTTTCCCCACCACTATTTATTTCATCCAGAATTAACAATATTTAATAGTTTAGACTTAACGCAAAAGAGAATGTTATCAATCAAAACGGTAGTTGCCATAAACTCTTCATGTAATTCTAATCTCTAATAGTAACAACATAATAATAATAAATAATTTCTCTAGAAATACGTCATTAATTTTAAATTATAAGATCATTCATTTAGGGGCGTATTTTGTATCTATCCAGTATTTGTTTCACCTTGCCAACTTGGCTAAAACTTTTTATACATGTCGTGCAAATTTGAAAAAAAAATTTAAATGGAAGTTTCTACACAGTATTTTACCATACCAAATTTTTTAGCCTTTCTTCACGCGATTGACGATTGTCAATGTTTTTATTTTTCAATTTGTTTAATTGACGATGAATCTAAAAAACTGAAAATGTACCAACCCTCCAAAAGTTAGAGTGGAATACGTAAAATTTCACACAAAAATATCTCGTTCAGAAATGACTGATTGTTAACATTTTATAAATCTATATAATGATATACAGAGCGTCTGTCTACTTTTTGAAATGAATATTTTCAGAATCTTTTGTGTACAAATATATATTGACCATTTTAAATCAACATTTTGTGATTTTAAACGCAATCATAAACGCATGCCTTGGTATAGTTTTCCTGATTTCAAAAATAATAATATTAGTAATCTACAAACTATGACAAAAAAAATATATGTACACAATACAGACGGCATGAAAATAGATGCATGAGTTTCATCTTTTTACACATGAAAAGGTATGCGGACTTTTGGACAAGCATAGCAAATCCAATTGAAACGAAGATAATTTGGTCACAATTTTAAAAGTAAAACGTGTTGGTCAAACTTATTTTACTTTTAAGCAAGGCTCTCTGAAACTGAGTTTATTGGAAGTAGACAAGTTTGAAACTAAAATTTATCAAAATAAAATAATTAAGTTTGAATATACTCATTGGCAGTGAAGTAAAATGTCTTAAAAGTTGCTGCAGTTGGTCGCGAATACATCATCAAAGAAAAATTAAATCAATGTTTATTTTAATTCAGGTAGCTTAAAGCTTAAAATATTCTCAGTAAAATAGTGCCACAGCTATATTAGATGAGCTGATACATTTGCAGAAACATCACAAAGTACTGATCATTTGAATTACAATTGGTAGTGGCTTGATGATATACGAAGAAAACATTTAAATATCGTAGCATATCAGACTAACACATGAAAGAAACTAACCAGATTTTATATTTTTCCTATCTGAAAGGATGTGCTGATTTCACATTGGTTACTTATCAGATCACTGATTATAATTTTTTGTTCAAAAAAATTCACATCGTTTGGCGCATACTACATTGAAAAAGCTCTAAATTTTCTTGTATGCATATTGACATTTGCTTTTTAAAGTTCAAACTTGATTGAGTTATTGCATAAATATTGATTTATTCTTGAAATCGCATGTTTAATCAGTGTAATATGCATTCAGTAACGAAACATTTAGAATATAAAAATTTAATTGATCTATAGACATTTCAGTAAATAAATAACTGAAATAGAAGAAGACGGTAATAAATATGGTGACCGTTTGGTATTGGTACCAGATTATTTTTAATTAGATGAACATATAAACGTATTTAAGGTGTTTAATCCTTAATATTTCTACTAGTTTTTAACTCGTTTTTTATCATAAACATAACTTGACCAAGTCAAATCTATAATTAAAATGTGCATTTTTTGTTGCAAAATTTTCATTTGTGTCATGTTGCTTTACCAAAATAGTGAATTCCATCTTATCTAACTGTGTCTTGTAAGGTTATTAATACAATATCAGTCTCACTCAACGGTTTTATAAGAATACAATAAAATTTAGAGTATTAGTAAATGAAATAGTTACAACATTATTACATCAACATTTTCCTTTAGGTGCAGGAGGTGGACACGATGCAAAAATGGTATTGATCTCTCCGGTTTTGCATAAAACTACTGCAACAAAAGATTACTGTATGCAGTCTGATACCAATAGAAAGCATCAGATTCAAGTGAAGATTTAGTATTTCAGTATTTATGAAGTTCCACATATAAAATATGAACAAAATTATCAATAATTTTATAAAATGTTATTTCCGGTTATTATTGACTTATCAAGTTGATGTTTCAATAAGTTTTGAAATTGAAATACAGATTTTCGCATTACAATTTCTTATTAAGAGTTCGTACTCACTCATTTTTAATTCATGACGGAACTTTTTGTAGTTTGAAGGCAATAATTTGTTTATCCCTACAAAACATTTTTAACGCATTTGTTTTTAATAAAAATATAATGGCGTACTTGTTAGAAACGGATGGTTATACCAAAAAGGCAACAGCTGGCTCGTTTGTTCTAGTATTATAAACCTTATTTGCTTAACAACTTTTAATAAACACAACAGCTACTCATTGCGTTGCCTTCATTATTCATTGGCTAGAGCTTGAAGAAAAGACTCATCTGTAATATTGGAGAGATGAATTTTTCGCTAAAATATTTACAGCGACGTCGAAATAGTCTGCGTTTACAATATTGCTTGTGTTTAATCTTCCTACTAAAACCCGGTGGAAAATTCTATTTCGTATCCAATATAATATGCAAATGCGGTATAAAATAAATTGTTTTGTTACTGGCATTAAAATATCATCATCATTACATCTTTAACTAAAACCTAACTTTACAAGCAGTTGTGGATGCAATACATATATCATAAAATTGATTGTCATTAAGAAATCAGTGAAAAATGAGGAAGAATAAGAAAGATTACTTCTTTGTATTTGAGTTTCAGCGAGGATCTACTGGAACAAAATTTATTAAAAAATCAATAATTTCTACTAATATTGAAATAAAATTTTTTGGATGATGAATAATTAATTACTCGTAATCCTAGAAGTGCAAAAAAAATTTTAAAATACAAAACCAGAATACATGAAATACATTATATTTAAATATATCATATATTTTTACACCTTCCTTGTTCATTACTATTGACTATTGATATGCTCAGTCATCACGCCAAGCAAAACATATCAATTGAATTTGATTTTACAAATTGAACCAACACTTGCCATCCATTGCGTTGTGCAATTATTGATGGAGCTTGGTACTTTACTAAATTACAATTTTATTAACATTAGTCTAGATCGTAATTGTAGACAATAAACTGACCATTCCTTGAAACAATATGCGTTTAATTGAGTTGATATAAGAATAAAATATTAAAAACTCAAGCAATGCAATACTGTAAGCTTTACTTTAGCTGTTTTTATTGATCCCATGATATACATCAACAGAATGAAAAGCTGACATAAATACGCATTTTTTAAACTCAAAACATTTATTTGTTGTTGATAACTAGTTCAGGGAGAAATTCTCATGCAATGACAACAAAGTCAGGAAAACTGTTTTTAACTCCCTTTTCAAAGTGTTTATGGTAGAAAATCATACCAACTAAACTAATTATCCTGTTGATAATCAAGTCTGAATTACTTAGCAAAACGGTGGAATAGATAAAATGTTCACTTACTCAATTAATGCTAACAGGTTAGATCAAGGAAGATATAAAATCTACAACCTTTTTGAAAAGACTTATGCTTAACCAGCTTTAAATTTTAGGTAATACATATTTGATTTGTAAGCAGAACGGAAGTTGTAGTCCATATTCTCATATAAGATGGTTTTCCATACTTTCTCAGAAGAACAAACTACAGAGACTGCTAATTATTGGCAAGGTTTGATCAACAGAACAATAGACATTTTTGAAAGATTTTACTATTTTACAATGCATTGAATAAGTAAATGTTAGTGTGCAAGAATATGCCTTCCAATGATTAAAATGATAACCCTAATCTCTACGACCTTATTATATGTATTATTGCCGTCCTCATACGTCGGAAACAGGAAGGTCAATTGTCATATCTAAATATGTATCCAATATTTTTGTTACAAAATAAATCACAAACCAATGATTGGGAGTTTCAATCATATCAATCCCTGATGTCCCAACGGTGTTTGCATTCCACGTTTTGTTTTAATAGCCTCAGGCTTATTGTTTAACAGAAATTACAAAAATCATAAAACAATTGAAAAATTTGAACCATGATTCAAACGCTTTCCAATTACTTTTAAAGGTACTAGCGTTGTCTTATATTTCTTGTATCTTTACATATGTTTCTTTTCGCTATAAACCATGCCTAGTTGAGTTAAAGAAATTATCTTAAAATTGCAAAAATAAAATAGTGTATATATATATTCCAATTTTGTTACATTTATTTTATAACTGGAAAACGTCATTAGTCATTAGCCAAGAAGTAAGTCCTCAAATGATTATCGAACATAAAAATGAGCAAAACTAGGAAGAAGTTGACTTATAGAAACAATATTTGGTTGAAGAAATGTAATTTTATCGTTAAACTTTGTGCTATCATATATATCGTTGGTTGGAAATGGCCGCCCTTGTAAACTTACGATATTTAAGCTGTCCTTTGTTTGAAAAAGATTATGGAACGCATAGATAAAAAAGGCAAGATTAAGAAAGAACTGGGTCCGAGAAAAGAAAAGTGGAAAATCTCGATACTTTTTAATTTACACATAAATAGAATATGAATATCTTTCTATATAGTATGCTTGTATGCAGTAAAGTAAAAACTCATCCAGAACAAATGCAACTACACTAGTTAATT
>JAQFYG010004971.1:0-10400 GCA_034694325.1 Entomobrya corticalis
AAGTTTGTGTCATGTTATTGTATGAGTCACTACGTATCCGATATTCGCTTCTCTGGGTAGTTACCCCTCTAGTTACTATTACGCTCATTATTATGATATGTGAAGTTATTCAACCGCTTTCATCATAGGAAATAAAATATTATGTATTTATAAAAATGCCCTACATCATTCTTCATCACTTGGCTGACTTAAACTGTTCCGGACAGACTTGTTCGTGTCTGTATAGCTTTCAATTTCTTCACTGGGCGGCACATTAAATTCCCTTTAAATACATCCGGAGACTCAGAGAGAGAAACAAAAAACTTTTCATTTTGGATTTGGACCAGGAAGGGGACGTTTGATAAGTATTAGGTCAGGCAGACTATGAATTTTGCGTATGTTATTCTGTTAAAAAGTGAATGTTAAAATAAGTACTCCTTGATCTCTTGAAAAGCATTTGCTTTTAATGATTTCCCAGGGGAATAGTTTTGGCGTAAAATAAATAATTTTCCGACTTATCTTTCAGTTGACTTGTCCTTTTGCAGTAAAAAGTCGAAATTTGTTTTGTTGTTGTACTTGTTATAGTTGGAACGTGCATTTACACATTTATAAGTGACCGACCAAACTAGCATGTTTGGAATGACAATACAGAAAATCCAACAAAAAGTAGTAAAAATTGATGGGGTAAAACGAACAAAAATTTCCGAGAGATTACAAGCATAAGGCTGAAGAAAGTTCAGTAAAGTTCATACAATCTTACTAAATGATATGCAATGCGGATATGGCGAAGATTGAAAGTTTTTTTGGAAAACTATGTAAGGTCCTTAGAAGACAAAACTTTTTTATCTGATCAGATGTACTCTACTCCCTTGTACTTGTTTGGGTGAATGGTATTCAGTTTTTTCTCCTCCGGATGTATAACAGCCGTAGCACTTTTACCGGAAAATATGCAGATAATTTATTGGTGATTGTCGCTACTAGACAAATATAAACGTGAGTTGGTCCAAACAATTGTAACTTGGCCGAGCAGATGAAATATATTTATTTTTAAAATATTCTAAAATAACGCTCCAGAAGAGTTAGACTCAGCTCGAACATTAAAGGTATTCTGAATATTGACATCATGAATGTATCATCATATTATTGTCTGAAAATATACAACAAACCTTACAAATACATACACTGCATGTTTTTAATGTTTGCATTTAAAAATAATGAAAAGTCGACTTTGATAGAGCTTTAGGAAAAAATTAAAACTTAACAAAATGAAACACATTTTCATCAATAATTTCACAGCCGTCATGTAATATAATTATTTATATAAGTTCTAGATTGCCACATACCTGATAATTTTCATGGAATTTACTTATGTGTTCGTAACAAAACTTTATTTAAATTTTCAAGTTTTAAACATAAATTCCAATTTCTCATGCTACTTAACTAAACATGTAAGAACAAGATGCTAATTTGAGCGCTACATGCAGCTGAGCTGCAAAATATTATGTGGGCACTGTCCCATGAATTTTAGCATGGAATAGGGGCTTAGAAACAATTACCGTGAATACATACATATGTAGTTGGCATATTACATTTATAAGCCTAGTCATTGTTCTCAAGCCATATAAATATATTACCCAGCCAAAAGGAAGACGCCAGGTTAATTTAAGTCCTTTCCCGAGGGAAAAAGCCTCTCAAGACGCCCGGTATTCAAAGAACAGTACATATTTTTCCCTTTTCAGGATTTATGTACCCGCACGGTATAAAATAGTATGTCTTTGACACATTTTTCCTAATGTACTGTCATGCATTCCTATTCTAAATGCTAAACATATGATCATGAATGATGAAATGTAGTAGTATAGTTAAGTAAATACAAGATGTACTGATGAACAAAATGTACTAAAGACAACCTACCTTGTTTAAGTTTTTTTTAATGTGAAGAGTTAGAGGCAATTAGCACAAAATTAGGAGGAGATGAAAGACCTTTCAGAAAATTATTTATATGGCCAGAACTAGGGATTCGCTCGTCTTGCTTTTACTACTTTTTTGCTAATTTCCTGCCCTTATTATGAAATAAGTAAAGGAGAGAAGAAGGATCTTGCAAGTTTTGAATTTTTTATGGGGCAATTAAAGTGCACAATAGAATATAATATCGTTCTTTGAAACTTGCAAATACCCTCAGCCAGCCAAACTGTGTTACTCCTTTACTCCAATGCTAAAACCGGTCGTTTCTCGTTTTTTTGTTGGACAAATGCCATCATGAATTAAATTTCATTTTTATCCATTCTCCGTATTCATATAAAATATGTGGATAGGCTTTAGAGGATAAAAGCACACGTTCAGTGGAGTTGAGCAAAAATGGGAAATAATGAAAGTAAGAAAGTGTCTTGCTGCCTATTTTTCTATTTCCTTCCAAATGTCTTCTTCATTTCACTTGAATTTTTAGTCTTACAGTTGCAAAGTGTCGCTTTTATGTTTGCAAGTGGAATGGAGAAGTCATTTACGAACAATAAATAACAAAGATATTGGTTATTTGAAGCGACGCAATGCAAGTTAATAGAAAACGGAAGGAAAAAATTTCCTCAATGGCACATTTACTGCTTCTTAAGACGGAAGACGAGTGAAGCAGGAAATGAAATTGAATTTTATACGAATGGGATAAAAAAATAAATAGTACTTTGAACAATTTCTCTGTCAACTTCAAACACTGAATCGGAATAGTCAGGGAACGTAATTTGTATTAATCAACCAGATACGACGAAGCAATAAAATTGGCAAATTAATATTTTAAGTGGCTCTTCTACTCATGAAACATGTCAAAATAAGGTACAAAAAAACTAAGATTGGATTTTTGCAATACGACTTCAAAAGTACTGTCAGTAATTCCATTTAAAATAAGTGTTACTCCAATGAGCAACTTCCCTTTACATTTTCGAAACCAATATTAGTCTTATAAATTGTATTTATTTCAAATAGCTAGAGACAGTATTTCTTCAAATGTATCGAGACAAGGTAAAAAGGTGTACTAGTTTCGATTGCCGTTATGTGTCGCTCATGTCCTCTATAATTGATCTAGAATACATGAGTTTGGCTTTATCCAGCATTCTTTTTTCGTACCAAATGAGACTTCACATCCAAACCATTATTTACAGATATCTAGTTTAGTAATGTGGGGATAGGTATTTACTTGAGAGAGTACTGATCAACTCAAAGAACGGTCAAATGGGGAGATTTCTTTGATATTTACTCCCGTGTGCTATGAGGTATTAACGAAATTTGAGTCTACATAGCCATCTAAAATATTTTATGGTGATCAAAGACAAATGGATGAAAGCACTTTTTCTTCGTCCTTCATTTGATTCTTACCATGCTGCGGTTTTATTATTATTTAATGTGGAGAACCAAAGATACGACCAAACTGCCTATAATAATAAGTTTATAGACACAAAAATAGAAGAATGAATTATGTTAGAACGGTTCCCCTGTAAAGTACATACAAGGGAGTAGGTCAAACAAAAAGCTTTAGCACTGCATCAAAGACAACTTTTTCTTGTAAGGATTCGTGCCTTTCTTACCAATGAAGGGGCATCCGCCTAAGATTTTTCCTGAGATAGGCATTTCTTTGCGTTCAATTTGAAAAACTTTACGCATTCAACATTTAACTGGAAAGGAAAATCTTGAAGATTGCGGTTAGAAGCCACAAAAACTCATCAACCTTTGCATTTTCATTGTTCATATTATTATTATTCCCTTCTCTAAATTTCTACTTTTTACTAATGATTTGCATTTGAGTAAAAATGAATAATATTTCCACAAAAAATTGGACAAAAGCTTATCAGCAATGTACTTGAATTGAAAACCTGCGCCAATTTTTCCTATAAGTTATATACTTGCAAATATATTATGTAAGTATGTTATGGCAAATTATTATTTTTTCACAAGAAACGGAAAAATGAGATGGAACTTTTTTCCTTTTGTAAAGTGATTTACGTAGCTTGATTCAAAATGTTATCACAATAGTGTACACATGGATAAGTTTTAGGAGCCTGCTGACAATGATTCCCAGCGCTTCCTGAATCCAGTTTTGCGCGGTAAGGGAAATGAATTAAATGTGTATAAAAGTATTAAAATATACAATATTATACAATATAAATATTTAATAATCATATATGTACAGCGAAGTAAGCTAACCAGTAGTGTAAAAATTGCAAAAAGTAGTTTCAGTTATCTGGAAATTTTATTTTTTTAGATGTGCAAATGCCAGACCATTATTTTTTGCATAAAGTATTTCGAACATTAAGTTACCTACACAAAAGTAAGTTGCAAAAAGCGGTTCTTTATTCACTCGATGAAATATTTTTCGCAAAGAAGTTGTTATTCTTAACATTACTTTTATCCCCACTGGAGTATGAAAAGATTTAAAATGCTTGTACGCCGAGTTTCTGTGATTATTTTCCACAGGTTTTTCTGGCACCTTATGTTTTCTTAAATGCAAATTTGACTATAGTGTAATAAAGTTGGTGTAAAATAACCATAACATAATGGTAAATTTTATATGTAATTCAATGGCAGTGATAGTTTTTGTAGATTTCAAACATGGATGTAAAATATTGAAAAAAAATATAACAGAAAGCAAAGCAGCATACAAACACTGGAAAGTTTTGCTTAAATTGTTCGACCATCCTATAGTTAAAGTAGTTCTATAACAATTTACTACCCCAAAAAATCCACTCACAATAGCAATGTTCTCACTGCGGACCGCACTATCACCATCAAAAGCTACATAAAAGAAGTTAATTGCCGTATCCAACCATTAAAATATCGTAACTGTCTGTTTTTCACCACTTTTTATGACAGCCTTCATCAATTCGATAAAAAAAGTTGAAACGTAAAACAAGTCTACTGTTTGGGTGTGTTCTAATTTTTAAGCGCTTTTTTTGTGCCACTGTTTGACTTGGGAAACGACAAGAATTTAACTTTGGACTTAAGGAACACGAAACAAGAGAAAAACTATCTTTCTTTAACAACACAATGTTTTTATTGTTGTTGTGTTCTTGTCCTTTTATCTTTAGAAAAGTTAACTGAGAAGTGTGTAAAAATAGCTCGGAGCATGATTCTTTTGTACTTACACTTTCCTTTCTTCCAAATGCGGCACGTCGACAAACTTTCCATTTTGTTTGAAACCATTTACCATTTGAGCAAGTTCTTTTGATAATTTTCGAATGAAACACTGCAAATTGCATTAGACTTTTCGTTCATTAATATTATTATATTACTCAACTCTGTTTCATTACATATGGCGATATTTCAGTCTCGTTTTTCTACAAAGCAGGAGTGGGTCAGAAGGGACTTTTGTTAAAAATTGCAAGATCATTAGAAAAGATGTAAAAAATCTATCGAGCCTTCGCCTTGAAGTGTCGAAACATTAAGAACATAAATCATTATTTTCATCCAATTATCCATTAATTCTGATGCCCATAATTCATTCCGATGCGAATGATCTACTTACATGGCAGACGCATGCACCATTAAGGCGTTATTTTCAGAATTTTACGAGCAATTAACTGTATTGGGTAAATAGAAAATACTATGTAATAATTATTATTAGAGGAAAATACATAGTTGAAACTAAATTATCAATTTCTGATAAAATATATAGTTTATTTTCAGTTTAGAATGTTTCTTTTAATTACTTATTCAACTCTTTGGTTTTACAGTTCAAACTTAACAAACAGGCATAAACACACTGCATAATTATATGTACATGTGGCCTGACTTGACATAAGGTTTTAGTTGTAATTGCAGTAGCTGTGTGGCATATGGGATCATCATCTTTTTGTGGCAGTGCTAAATTGTTGGAATGATGATGCTTTTTTGTTTTGAGAGACGTGAGACAAATGGTGTTTTTCTTGCCCTACTCCAAAAACTCCACCCTTGGCCCTGAGAACTAAGAAATGAATTGATACGCACAAGTAGCAAAATGAAAGAGCACGTCCAATATAACAAACTTTTATTATTACGACGACGAAGCCGATGATACATTATTACATTACATAACATACGTTGAAGGAATACGTGAATTATATATCACCAAGATGCCAAGATGGAATATACTATTTATTTCCCCACTCGCTGCTTTTCTTCAACTCTCAAGGATCGTTTTTTTTCTCTTTTTTCTTTTCCATCTTGCTCTATTACTACAAGTTTGTGATGTTTGAGTTCGCTTAATTGCCTTGTCAGACAAGCAGCTCAATCGTCCCAAAGTAAACCATCAAATCACTAAAAAGAAAAAAAATACAAATGTAAAAGAAACGTTGTTTCAATAACGGCCAAAGAAGATGCTTCCTCTTCCTGCTGAGGTAGACGTCTTTTATTTAACACACACTGATGAGATGAGGTGAATGAAGGAAGCTCTAGTTAACGAAATACTTATAAGATGCCCTCTCTCTAGACATGCCATCATCATCAGTTTCATTTTAAAACGAACTTTCTTTGGCTTTTTTATTGCGACGAAGTAGTAAGTAGTAATAATAGGCATCTCTCTTATCCATCTTCTCCACTCTTCCCCATTCTACACTGCACTACCACCTCTACTTATTATTATAACGGCCCCGTGTGTGTTTTTCCGTTTCATTAAGATCGTGTCGTGTTAAAAAATCTTGTCGAATGCGGCTGCTTTTTAACACATTAAATACATATTGGCTCATTCTGTCGTCGTTACACAAGTTACAAAAGCGAAAGACGAACTACGGTAGTAGTCGTTTTTTTTCTACTGATTTATGTCTTGAGATTTGTACAACATTTTAAGTTGGGGTTTAACAGAATGTATGTTTTTTAAGAAAAGAAATTACTTGCTTCAATTTGCTTGATAAGAAACGTGATGATAATTCGAAATGCTTTTTGTCTGCATTGAATAGAGCGCTTTTGTACGCTTAAAATTGAATAATAATAGGAATAAGGCTCGATTTAAAAATTTATGGATCTAACAGAGACATGCAAAATACGAATTATCGACTAAGCACCGCACATTGAATGGAGCAAATCGACAATTTTATTTAGCGATTCCAACGAGTGCTAGAGTCAGTGATAGAGTTTAGGCAATCATCTTGTACACAGCTTTACTGACCCAAATGAGCTTGAAATGAAATTCACATTAGTAACAACATGGAAAATGAAAACTAAATCTATAAGTGCAGATAAAATTGTGTATTATGGCTGCCGCTGTAGTAGTAATATCAGAACTGGCTATATCATCTTAAAAGAAATTAGATACATAATATAGAAAACAAGTAAAAAGTACTTATAATATAGTTATATGACATGTGGTGATATGAAGCTATTTAATTATTTTAAACAAAAATTTGTACCAACATTAGATGGGATATTTTCAGCCGCTTTGCTTTCAGATATTGTTTGTTGTTTACAATGTAATCTGCCAGAATTTACTGCATAACAGCCTATATATTTATGTGCTAGCTGTCTTTTTTTCACAGAATTACTCCTTTGAATTCAGTGAATACATTATAGCCGGTTATAAAGACGACAACTAACAGAGAAAAAAACTTTTTATTTATTTATTATTACAGCAGCTGAACCGGAGGTTGCGTGCTGCTGCTGTGTGTGGCTCTAATAAGGAACAAACGACACTTGACTTGATCATTAAGAAAGAAGAAAAATCTCCACTTGAGACAGTATTTTATTCTCCCTTTTTCGCAAAGCAGTACATTTAATGCCAACGGTGTTGTCGCATGCTTGTCACCACCATCATCATTCTCTTTTCCTTATGTATGACGTGCATTGTATTGCACTGGATCCGTCTGGAGAACAAAAGTGCGGTTATGATACATTGCATTGTATTATTGTATAATAATGTGTTCTTATGCTACTACGTGAACGTGACATTTTTCGAGAAAAAGAACGCTGCAACTTATTTGATGACAACGAATTTTGCACACAAAGAGAGATTTAACGATAAGATAATATGATGATCATTAAAAACTGATTGTATCGTTACTATTATCGTCTTCTTTGTACCAGCAAATGACAAGATTACTAAAGAAATAATAATAACAGTAAAGTGTACGAGTCAAGACTGTCAACGTTGTCATTTCTGTCTGGTTGTAGACTCTTTTCTAGTCACAATTCACTGGATGTATTATATTTGGTGTGTCGCATTTCTACTTATATGGTAACGTATTGCCCTTTTTGCGTGCATTGTAAAATACTAAACTACATAGTTTATTACATGGAGATTAGAAGGTCAAATTGTTTGCGAACACTATCTGAAGGGGATAAAGTAGTTTCAGAAGGTAAGATGCCTTTTGTCTAAAACTAACGAATAAAAAAACCAGCTGAAACTGAAATGTGTGATCTACAATACCACAGTCATTGCTTTGTTTTGGTACACTATATAAGTTATCTACTGATGTACTATGTACTTACGTGACACTTGGAAAACAAAGTGTGTATATAGCATAGCTCTCTGTGTTGGCATCCATTTCATTGACACGTCGTTAAAAAGAGGATGGTATCTATGTACGTATTTCCTCCACGCATTGGTAATCATCAACAATAATTGGTAAAAACGTGGTGTGATTTTGACCGAAAATATCTTTGAAATATGACCTAACCGTCGACCAAGCTGTAATGCCTATTTGCAGTTTCTCTGTGAAAATAATATTTTACTATGAGCAATGTTTAAATTGATAGTTTCCTTTAATGATGCTGACATTAATAACGCTTATGAAAGGACCTTTTGTGGCCAGGGACCCGCACACGACTCATTTTCTCTTCACATTGTACACAATCAAAACGAACGGGGAAGTCACAAAGGCGGCGGTAGAAAGGCCTTTAGCAACAGTGTTGGTGTAAGAATAAACCTCAAGCCTCCTGAGGACCATTACAACGTTTTCTCTCGCTGTCTGTCTCTGGGAATAATGACAAATAACTATCACCAGCAACAAAACGACCTAAAAAGCTCTAAACTGCACATTCACACTCCCACAACAGATTTCGGATGCTAACTGGAGTTATAAATCTACATAATAAGAGCATATCAGCCCAATAATATAGAAAAGAAACATAAAAAATACATAAAAAATAATGGCGACAGAATTGTAGAAAATAGAAAAGACATTCTATCACCAGTTGCAGATTACCCCTACTCCACCAATTGTCCCAAAAGGCTCCAAATGCTATAATATTGTCATATTGTGCATTGTACAACATTGTCGTATACGTATATGTATGTGTATATGCTAAATTGTACATCGTCCCAAATTTTACCATTCTCTGTCATATTTGATAAAAGCGACAAAAGTTATAAAAACTACAGTATCCAAACTCCGTCTCAAACATATTACAAATTTTGCTTTAATCGCAATATACATTTTTTAAAGATACAATATTGATATAGAGAAGTAGCGAGTTTGAGCTACTATTATGAACAATGACAAATAGCTGCAAGGTCTGCTTATTATTGCTGTCGTAGCTCACAATGTTCGTCATGTGAAACGATTTTAAGCGACTTTTGAAAAAACTCGTATTTTCTACGGGACAATACTAGAAATCAATACTTTTGACCGGGTCAACATATGAATTGAAATAAATGAAACATAAAAAACGGATGTGCATTGTGTGCTTTAATAGAAAAATTAATGAAAATTATTGTTAACAAGTTAGTGATGAAAAGCGTCAAGATTCTCTCATCGAGGACTCCTGATATCTGACTCGTTGTACTTCGAGAGTTTCATACAACATAATAGGGGTAAACTCTATTGAATAATGGTATCTAATTTAATTAACTTTATAGTTTTTTGATTAAATTGTGCAATCCGACAGTAAAATGCTAAAGTTGACCACCAAAAACATTAGAAATTATAAAGGAATAAATAAAACAGAAGCATGGGATTGGTCAATTGGTCATAGAATAATTAAAAGTAGCCCATCTTTTGACTTTTGGGATTCGTAAGTAGTAAAATATTACGGGAAAGAAGACCATTTCCGTATTCATATGAAAAAGTAATTGCGGTGCACACGTCCGTTTATCCTCTCCGTGAGTGCGCGCTCGTGCTTCAGTTCATTCGTCTTTCTTACTCCCAAACTACAAAATGTTTTATTATTAAACGTAGAAACATAATAATGCGCCTTTGCATAAACCAAGGCTTTGTTTTAATTTAAAGTGAAAACGCCATGAGCCATTTGCTTTATAATATTTGCATGCAAAGTATGGACTAGGAAGTTTTTAGGTTATGCACAACTATAGACGTCCCATTATTCATTGTCTCATATTCATTTTTTCTTCTATTATTCTAAAGAACAGACAAAGCTATTCAACAATAAACCTGACAAACAGGATATAATGACCTTGCGATTAATGTTGCACTAATTTAATGTAGTTTCCTCACAATTGCAATGTGCAA
>JAQFYG010004972.1:0-10400 GCA_034694325.1 Entomobrya corticalis
TGTGACCATTCCAAAGTTTAGTTGGAAGGAGAAGGACAAAGACGGGAAGGAAGAGAGCAGCTTTGCAGTGGATGAAGAAGTTGAGGAAGAGTCACCCTCGAGTCAGGCAAAGTTATGTTTATCCTGCAAATTAGAGGGTCGTGGATTAGCAGCTTGTTCAGAAATTTGGGCTATATTGACAAGTGGCAATTTGTTAAGACAAATAACGTTTGCTTTCGGTGTCTGAAGGTCGTCCATTCCCAGAAAACCTGTAGATCCAGGAGCAGCTGCCAAGTAGAGGGATGTACAAGACGCCACCACACTATACTTCATGGGTCACAACCAGAAGAAACAAGGGTTGAGCCAAAGTAGGAGCCTGATAAGCGAGTATCAGAGCTCAATGCCACCATATCTGGATCTGGGGGAAGTAATGTTCTAAGAATGGCTGTTGTAACGCTTTGTGGATCTAGAGGGAATATCACGGTTAATGCTCTGATGGACGAATGCTCAACCGTAACCCTCATCTCTGAAGACATTGCTGAGAAGCTTGGGCTGCTTGGTGATGAAGATCCTCTGCGTCTGAAGTGGACTAATGGTCGGACGCAGGAGGATAGAAGTTCTCGACGGGTTGATTGATGGCTTGGGGTCTATGGGGAAGAACAGCATTACAAGATTAGAAATGTACGGACCGTACACAACCTAGTTCTGCCCAAACAGAGGAGCAAAAGCAATAAATTATCAATGTGACCGCTTAATATAAAATAAATTGCGAAAAGCAACAAAATGAAGAATGGCAAGTGCCCGTTTTGCAAGAGAAAGATGAGTAGAGAGTTTGTAAATTCTCATTTAAAAGTTCATGTTGGGAAAAAGCCTTTTGCGATCGATCCTTTTGGAAAGTGCGATCTGTGTAGTAATGCGTTTAAACATGAGAATAGTTTAAGCGTCATTTATTATCGTCTCACGAAGGACGCTGGATATGTACTATGGAGAATTCAGGAAAGTTAATGTGCTGTTGTTCTTTCAAAACTAGACTTGGATTATTAAACCACGACCGGTGGCATATTAATTCATCATGATAATGAGGTGAGAATAACAACATAATTTTGATTGCTGCTGAATTTATTAAATTATACTATAGAAACTGTCAAAATATTATGCAAGAGAACGGTGGTGTTCAACTCCAGCGCTGGACAATTTTGTGAATTTCTAGAGAAGCGTGGTTGTTGCATGCTTCTCCTGTGTATTTTTAATCCAGGGGTTAGCTATGGTAAGTCCATAGCAATAAGGTAAAATACAGCACCGTCACCACCGTCCACCACCACCACAGCGACCAACACCAGAACTCTCTCGCTAAGCCTCAAGCCTAATACAGGCTAATAATATTTCGTGTACTCCTCTCATTTTTTGTGTAAAAGTTAAATTGTTGATTGTGTTGTTAAATTAAATAAAATTATATTTTAAAATTACCAATCCTCCTCCACAACTACAAAACGTTTGTTTTGCGCATCCTCTGGCACTGAATATGCAATTTATTTGCTTTTGAAAAGAATTTAGATATTTTAGGGGGTTTTTGGGGGTAACTTCAATTACCTAACGTGACCTGCACGGCTGCAAACTACCTTGCAGCAGTGAAAAGTTTGAAAAGTATGGCAGGAACAACGTCCTTGTCATGTATGTGACCTTTTACAGTTGGTGATCGAGGCGTTTACGGGGAAAACGATGGATTTTGCGGACTTTGTCATCACCATCACATCCTAGATACGGAATCTTGAGACGCTTGAGGTCGCAAAAGATAAGTGTGCCCAGGTGCTCTATCCGGTGGTAGAGTAGGGCCTTCCCTCTTACATCCTCCAAGCATTGCAACGCAGCAGGGACTTCTCGGAAGCGTTGTACGATCTCGTGGCCTTCCTGCAGCAAGATGTCAACAGCTACATTGAGCGAACTCTCGCTCAGTTCTATGTGAGCGGCGGGGAAAACAGCAACAACAGCAGTAGTGAGGGAAGGAAGTCCTCCAAACCCAGAAGGGGTGATGTGCCAACATCATCCTCATTCATCAACAACTCCAATTATGGTGGCAGCGTTGGGCGAGATGGCAACATCAGTAGTGGTAAAGAGGGAGGAGGTGGGGGGGAGGGAGCAGCAGCAACAACAGTAGAGAAAAACAGTAAACCAGCGTGTGTTGTGTTCCAGGTCCAACCACTATCCATCCAATTGTAGATCCGATTCTCGTTTTCCCTAAAGCAGAAGCGTGACCTGTTAAGGGAAAAGAGTTATTGTTTTAGTTGCTTAAGGTCAAATAATTACCTGGCAAAGGAATGCAACAAAAAACCTGGTGAGTTGTGAAATTACCTGGTGATGATTCATAAGTTGCAGATTGGACGAGATTCTAGACCTTCTCCCCAACCACCTCCAGACAACGTCATCCCAGAACCACCTGCACCAGTTCCAGAAAGGAATACAATACGCAACCAAGTAAAGACTAAGCTGCACCGTAGAAAGAAGTACACCCCGATCCAAACACTAGTCGCTACCGTTATTGGTTGTAACGGTAAAACCCGAATGTAGAGAGCAATATTTGATGGAGGCTCCCAGCAATCGTAAGTGCTATGTGCCCTCAGTGATGGGCTGCAGATGATCCCGGTTGGCAAGGAGAGAGTCATCCATCAACTGTTTGGAGGGGAAAAGAGCGACCTACAAGGGCACACAATTGTAAATATGTTTGTTGCAGACAAGGATGGAAAAGATCGGCGCAGTCTCTACTGTTCCGTTACCGATGAAATAGTGGGGGAGGTGCTACCTCCACCTACAGGACCCTGGATGGAGGAGTTCAGACGTTCTGGTATCTCCTTCACCAACGTGTAGAGCAGTAGACACATTCAAATAGAGATGCTCGTGGGAAATGAAGTGCTTGCTGACATATACACGGGCCGCACCCACCGCTTGAGTACGGTCCATCTTGTATGGAAACTAGATGGGGATGGGTGATGTGTGGAAAATTGCCTATGGAGACGGCGTCTCCAAGAAGTTCCATGCTGGTAACCAACTTGCTGAAGGTGGAAGGGCATCCTCTTGGCTGCGCTGTGGAAGCTGAAAATCAAAGTGATCCGAGAACCTGGGGTGAGCGAGAATAAAGAAGAGTTCGCTCGCCAGACGCAACTCAGCATTTTGACAAGAATGTCAAACAACTTACCAGCGGGAGGTACGAAGTTTGTCTCCCATGGATCTTCGGCACCAAAGAAAAAAAACATCAGAGATGGGATGATTGAAGAAGTGAGGGATGTCACTTCTTCCACACCGTGCAGTCATCAAATTGAGTAGCTCCACCACTCCCATTCGTCCCGTATTCGACGGATCTGCAAGATCCAAGAGGAGCCTGTCGCTCAACAACTGCTTAAATAAAGGTCTTAACCTGCTGGAGGTAATTCCACTGATCCTGTCAGGTTGAGAAAGGTATGAGTGATCGCTGACGTAAAAAAGGCGTTCCAGCAGATCAGCATCACTCCAGCAGATCGTGACTTCCTCAGATTCCTGTGGTGGAAGGACCCAACCTGTAAAAGAGAAAACGTTTACTGGCACTGTCGAGTTGTTTTTGGAGTGACGAGTAGTCCTTACTTATCGGGAGCTTTTCTTCATCATCATTTGAAGAAGGCACCGGGAGTAGGCGCAGTTGTGGCCAATCAGCTTCTCCAGTCCACGTATGTCGACAACACAATCCTTATTGTTAACTCCATGGAGGAGGCGAAGAAGTTCCAGGAAGTTGCTGTATCACTGTTACTTTCTGCCCAATTTGACTTGCGGGGATGGGAGTTTGGTCCATCTGAAAGAGAAGAAGTATCATCAGTACTGGGCCTAATGTTACTAAAGAAAAGATGTGTCAAGTGCTGCAGTAGGAAGTTTAGAGAAACTTACCCTCCGAATCCTGCTGTCTATAGTGTACTCCCTCTACGATCTCTTGGGGTTCATCTGTCCCTTCACCATATGGAGAAAAAGCTGCTTCGTCGTTGTCATGAAGAAAAGGGAGGCAAGGATACAAAAGTGTCATCAGAGCTAGCTGCTGACATAAAGATGTGGGTGGTCCAGACTCCAGTACTAGAGGCGTTAGCTGTTCCTCGCCATGTCGAGTTTGAGAAAATTGCCCATTACAGCATCCACGTGATGTGTGTTGCATCCTTCAGTACAACAGCAGCAGCAGCGTTCCTGAGAAAGGAAGATATTCAAGAGGTGGGAGGGTTCCTCCTTTCAGTAAAATCTTGGGTGGCTTCAAAGCTGAAGGCCGCCATCCCGCGGTTGGAGCTAGTTGCATGTGTAAAAGCAGCACGGCTTTTGCACCCCACTCTGGAGGATATAGGAAATCCTGAAGTTCCAGTGATGCTGTGGTCCTTGGAGCGTTTTCGTGACGAAAAGTGGCAAATCAATAAAGAAAATTACGTCAGGTTCTTCCAGGAGGCATGTTCCAGGAAATGCAAATATTGCTGACTTACCTTCTTTGGGGCTGTTTAGCAAATAAGTTGTTGGAATACAGATGGTGGGAAGGACCGGAATGGCTTCGTCGCTCTCTTTATCAGTGGATAGTACGAAAAGAGATCCCAGACGTCCAGCTTGAGGAGAATGAGAGGGAAAAAACGGTGATCGGTGTAACGGTGGTAAAAAATAACCACCCAATCATCAACTTCCCCCGCATATGATCATACCCCTGAATCCTAAAAGGTGTTGCAATGCGGCTACGTATAAAAAAACTAAAAAGGGGAATAAGGTCACCGTCACCGTCAAAAAGTCAAGTAAGTGTCGACTTGCCAAGTCAAGACGTGATTCAAAAAGCTGAGTACTGGATAGTGCGGTTTGTCCAGCAGGTTTCCAGAAGAAACCCTCCAGTCTTAGGAAGCTTAACCCTTTCACCGATGAAAGAGGAGTCCTCAGAACCCGAACACGATTGCTACTGGAAGTATATGAAGAGTTCCAGTACCCCATTCTGCAGCCTGACCTCAACGAGTTTGTCCTCCGGCTGATCAGATGGAAACACGAGAACCACTGCCATGCTGGGGTGACGACACTGCTGGCCATATTAAGGAAGAAGTTCTGGATATTAAGCAAGAGGCGAGCAGTAAGAGTTGTCATCACCAAATGCTGAATTTGCCACGGAAGTTATTAGTACAGGAAGCACCACTTTCGAAGTCCATGGTCGCGTTGGGAGCTCCATTCTCTACAACTGGTGTTGATGCTGCTGGTCCTCTTATTTTGAGAGGTGGTGACAAGGTGTGGGTCCTCCTGTGCACTTGTGCCACCTACTGAGCTGTTCACCTGGAGTTAGTGGACACATTGTCGGCTGACGGTGTCATCCCAGCAATCCGAAAGATCATTAGTTGGCGTAGGCGTCCGGGTATTGTCTACTCCGACAATGCATGCGGCTTTGTTGCAGCCCAGAAATAAATCGCCAAAGTCAATTGGACTAAGGCTCAGGAGTTTGCCACTGTTGCTAACAAAATTGGATCTTCAATCCCCCTGCATCGCCATGGTGGAAGGGATGGTGGGAGAGGCTTATTGGCCTGATTAAGCAGCTGCTTTGTAGAATCTTGGGGAAACGGGTGGTCCACAGGGATAAGCTCAAAATATGAATGCTGGAGGTGGACGAGGTGCTGAACTATAGGCCTCTCACCTACTCATCTGAAGGTGGCGCTGTCCGTCTTTACGAGGTGAAAGTAAAGTCAAGGGAAATCCCACGGCCCGCTCAGCGTCTGTTTCTCATGGAACAAAATTAAAAGTAAAAATTAAAATTAAATATACCCATGAATTTAAGCTAATCATAATTTTATTGTCAGGACTAATTAACCGAATTATTCAGTGGAACCAAGTTAAGCAGCAGTCTGTAGCTGTAGTTTGACTATTTTCCTTTGATTTTTCAATTGAGCTGAAAAAATATAAATGAAAATAATAGTAGTATTAAAGTGTCTCTAAAACGCTTTTTGAAATTGTGATTTACTAATTGCAGAGGGAGCCATGCGAGCTTGCGATTCCTGCGACCGGAGCTAAGGAATTAATAATTTTTTTCCCGCTCGCTTCCATGCTATTTGAATGATATTAGTAGGATATCCTGTGCATGTTTATTGTGGTTGATGGAACATGGAAGTCTGCAGTAGTTTGAAGGCCTTGAGCGGGTGAACCCATTGTTAATGGTTCATGAGAAAGGCCGACACTCCCATGTTGGAGCGCATAGCCATCCACTTTAGTGCAGGCCCGTAGCGACTCCGTAAAAGAATACTGTATCATGACGATGATATATTATTGTCTCGTCATTATCATAATAATAATGCATTTATAGGATATGATGATGGCACGAGCCAAAGAACTTTTATCAAAGCTGGAGTTAAATTATGCATAAAACCAGTTTTCCTTTTGTGTCTCGAAATCCGTTCGCGTGCCAGTCAGGCATTCTACCAGATATGAAGATGATAATATGTCTGTATATTTTTATTTGTCATAATTGTTGGTGATTTAAGCTGTTTATTTTACATGGTATAATTTATTACGCATTTAAAAACTGCGACATGTCTTGGAGATTTGACATGACATTTGGTTAATTATTGGTGCATACGGTTTTGTGGACCCAGGAAAACTATAAATAGAATGTGTGCATCATATTTTCTCAGTATGATTTTTATTATCAAAGCAACAACATGTCAGCATACGGACCGGTTGACCTGCAACTTAAGCACGGAACTAATGCCCAAATTGTGGGCATGAGTTCCTGTAGTAAAACGTATCTGGCGCTTAGAATAGTATTGTATCGGAATCAAGTATACAATGCGCATATAGAGCGCTGCGTTGTTGTTTATAATCAGTACCAGCCCTACTTTGACATTGTCAAGAAGGAGGATCCCAATATTATTTTTACTAATGACTTGGATGTGTTAGAAAAGGAAATTGAGTCTAGTGGGCCACTTTTGGTGATTTTTTACGATTTTCGTCTGCAAATGTCTAGTGAATTGAAGGAGTATTTGACTTCTTTCTTTATTCAACGTTCACATCAATACAATCTAAGTTTTTTCATACTGCAGCAAGTTTTAACTCTCAACCAAAATAGCTGCTATCTTTTTTTATTTAAACAAACAAAAGTCGCGAGGCAAATATATTTTCTTATACATCAAATGATGCCTGAAAATTCACAAATCATTAACAACGCTTACAAAAAGGCTACCCACGAACGATTCTATTCATACTTTGTACTTGATAGCCATCCAGCTACACCCGACTATGCTAGATTCAGACGTTCGGTATTTGTGGATAAGCATTTGACTCTTTATTTACCAAAACAATGCAAAACCTTTGGTTTTCCCCTCCCGTTGTATTTCTAATGAAAATGGGACCTGCCAGAAAAAATGGTTGGAAAAAAATGAAAAATTTTGATGCCAGCAGGAAGCCGCAGACTGCCAAAGGTTTATAGAGGCAATACAGAAAATTGAAAGTATTGTTGGGCCTATTTTAACCTATTATGGATATAATCGCTGCACATTATGATTTTCTGCTAAAACGTATTTCTGTAAAGGAAGCAAAACAGCGTAAAATAATAAAGTCTGCAAGCGCAATTGAAATCCAAGCTGTGGTGGAATGCGTCAAGCTCTGTTCCCAGAACCAAGTCCCTGGGAAAACCAATATAAGGGTAAAACTTTGGTGGCGGCGTGCAGTACACATTTTGAAAGAGAACAGAACACTACTTAAACCTGCTCTCTTGGCAATTTTGTGTGCATTTAAACGCAAAGCCTTTCATTTTGTTATTAATTAATCTTAAGGAATGGTAGTTTAACAGTATTACATTGTCCCACCGGACATGTACAAAACTATTTATGAGGAAACGCCATCCCTGTGTGATCGAACATCTAGTTTGCCATCGGCGTCTAGAGCCAAAGCTCGATCGTTATTACCTTTTCTAAACAACCATATTAATTTTGACTTTTGTACGGACACAGTACACAGTTTAAGCAAAATATATTTGACTATATAAAATACTCTATAAGAGGTAAAGATCAGACGGTTGACTGGGAACAAACAAATACTTTTAAAATTCCGACAGTCGTCCATATTTGCTGACAAGGTGCTTAAAAATGCAAAATAACTATATCCAACAAGCCTGGACAAACAATTTGCAGCCAGGGGCTCTCAGGGCTCTGTCTGGGTTTGCAGATGCAAAGGCTCTCAAAAAGATAAAAGAAACGGAAGTTGGCCTATCCAATACAATTTCATATTCCGTTCATCGGCCCGTGCACCAGCGCTACAAGACAAGGGCCATCATTCTCAAGGAGCCCCGAGAAACATGGTTTACTGATCTGATTGACTTTTAAGCATTTTCTAGGCAAAATGGGGGCTACTCTTGGATACTTGTAGTCATAGATGGTTTTACCAAAGAGGCGTACGTGAAACTAAAGAAAAAACGAAAAACGAGACTGCAGATTCCTTTGTCAGGATACTAAAACGTGCTAAAAAGCCTCCTAAAAATTGCTACTTTGATATGAGATTAGAATATATGGGGGCCGACTTTAAGTCGTTATTGAGTAAACACAAAATAAATCATTAAGTTTCTTAAGACAAAACTCAAGAGTTTTATAGCCGAGCGTTTTATTTGTACACTTTATTGCTTAAATATTTTACACAAAATAACACTAAGCGTTGGATAGACGTGGTTGATACACTCGTCAAATCTTACAACAATACAAAGCACAGCGCCAAAAAATATAAGCCAAATGAATTAAAGTCAAAAGACTATGGACAAGTATTTTTCAACAGTTACAAACAATTAGTGAATATTCCAAAACCAGTACCTGAATTTAAAATCGGGGATCGAGTCAGACTTGCAAAGGATAGTCACATTTCAGAAAGGGTATAAACAGACATTCAGTCATTCAGTGCCAACTTATACATTAGAGACGTATGACGGTCCTTCAGTCAGTTCTAGCTTTGTTGGCGATGAGTTGGATCACGCGGATAAAAATGAGCCATATAAATCAATTTACCGTTGTCGTCCAATCTAAATTATGTTTGGACGACTATCCATACAACCGAAATTTCAATTTTGCCAACAGCGTTTCTTCAGATCTGGATATGCGAGACTACGAGGTTGGACTGGTTGTATTGTATTACCATGATTATCATATTGGTCAAGCACCTAATACAAAACCACTAATCTTGACAGCATAACAGACAACTGAAACGGATGAGAAGGCAGCAGAAGCTCCGAAAGGAGAGGAGGAAGAGAAAATAGAAATTGTAAATGGATTTTTTGACTTGCAAAAGCGTGAAGATGTAATTACAGTTTTCCGTCACAGGGAGACGTACTCTGAAATTAAAAAGACAACTGCGAGAACATTGAAGATTTTAGTCACCCAGTACTTTGGAAAAAAAACATTGCCAATTCTTTGCATGCTTGATCGGAATCAAAAAAGGCTGGATGAAATTTGTCACCACTAAGATCCCATCTTGTACCAGCCTTTAAATTGGGGGCGAATTAATTCAATTCTTGTCAGTCTGTAAACTGACAAGGGAGACTACACATCATTTTTTTCAGTCCAACAAATGTAGTATTATCATTTCGCCCCAAAAATGGGATATAAAATGCTCTAAAACGGAACGTTTTCTCGTTCCACCATCACCACCGTCTGACCTCTTGCCGTTTCCTTCCGAAGAGAAAGTAAAAAAGTCCAACTCCGTTGCAAAGACATTAAAGCCACGTAAAGTATAAAAGCCAACAAGTTTATCAAGAAACGATCAAGTACAAAAAAATGTTTAGTCAAGAAAGGACGTGTTCTTATAAAGGGTCCAAAAAAGACCATCAAAAAACACAAATCATGGTAAGGAAAACTATTCAAGGGCAAAAACAAATGTTTATGCCTACTTATCAGTCATCGGTGGATTTGTTTTCACGTCCACTGCTTGACTTGACAGAAATTGAGACAACGTATGAAAAATCTACTTTTTCAACCCAGGACCCTAATAGCCCCGTGAAGTTTACATTCCATTGTCAAGTTGCCAAACATCATTGCGTGATAGTTTTTTGTACTTAAATTTAAAAAAACAGACAAGGATAAAGATAAACTTTCGGCTTCTTCTAAGACTGTTCCAAAGCCAAACTTTTTCAACAATGTCTTTTCAGAGTAACCTCTTGAAGAATTAACGAGGAATCAATCAAACGGTAAAAAATTGCCATCCGTTAACAATTTTGGACAAGCTGCATTCATTCACGGTGCCGTAGACAACAATGATCAAGACCGAGATGGAAGATTGTTAGCCCAAATGATTGTAAAAAAAGCAAACCAGAAACGCTTGCTGAATCAAATTCCTTGTTTACGTACATGACTAATGTCATGAAATGAGACCGTTAGTAAGTTAGGAAATCTGTTGAAATGCTGTTGTTAGTATGAGTATTTAAATCTGTA
>JAQFYG010004973.1:0-10399 GCA_034694325.1 Entomobrya corticalis
CTTCATTTCTCATTTTGGTCGTTAGTCAGTTAATTTTCAAGGTTTCAGTTAACTGTTGACATTTTTTTAGGATATTGTACAGAAGAAGATAGACAGGTTTTGGTTTTAGTTTAAGTTGTTAGTTATTTTTTTGCAGTGTTGTTTACATAGCTGTTAGAAACGATGAGAACTTGAGTGCTGAGTGCTTGTTTAATTGTCGGTTTAAATCACCACGGTAAATAGTAAGAAGCGGTGAAAGTAATGGTTAATTTACTAGTAAACTGTTACATAACTGGTATAGAAAGCAACACTCCCCTGGATCCCCCACCAATATGGATTGGAAGAGGAAGATCACGCCTGACCATACTGACCAGGCGTATCGGGAAGCCGTGACACGGTTACGCACGATGCTTAGTCCTCGACCCCAATCGAGATCGTCAATTCTTGGTTCTCCAGTTAAGGTTGGTCGAAATTCTATTTGTTTAGAAATTTTTATATATTTTGTTAGTTTTTAAAAATAAAACTTAATTATGCCATTTCTATCTGTGTGTCCATTAACTGTAGGGAGAGAAATCGTTGGCTAGCGCCTTGGATGGGTCACCGGAAATGGGAAAGAAAAGCTTCAACAACAGCATACGTTCCATGTTCCAGAAGGATAGCAACACCGCAACTCCGTCCATCTTGAACAACAACGCAAACTTATATTCAAGCGGTGGTGGGGCACTCAAGGCATCCAATAGCACACCAGAGTATCTGGCTGATCGAGAAGATGATTTATTTGGATTTATTGAAAAACAGGGAGAATACATCACACAACTGGAGAAAGAAACCAAGTACTGCCGAGATGAGTTGGGTACGATGCTCGAGAAAGTTCGAGAGGTAATTTCTGAGAATGAGGCACTTCACGAGCAACAGAAGAAAGATATATTGACGTCAATGATTAAGCAGTTGGATGAGAAGACATCCCCTCCCTCTTTGGAAACTGCTCGACAAGCCGGTAAAAAATCCAATTATGCTGGGGCGAGTAATGTCATTTTGGAGTCGAGAGTTGCAGAACTGGAGGCGCAGTTGTCACAATCCCGGAGAAGTCTTCGGATTGCACAACAGGATGTGATGGAGTTACGCAAGGGCAAGTTGGATGATCTGAAGGGGGGAGGGGGAGGTGCAAGAAATCCGGGAGATTCGATTGCAACTAGTCATGATCCCTATGCTCATTGTGACCTTCATAGGGAGGAAATTGAGCGACTGGCCAGGTAAATTGATTTTTAAAAAATTAATCAATAAGTAATTATTAACTGACACTCAATCAAAAATGGCGATTGATTTCAGGGAAAAAGAGGACTTGACCGACACAATGTCGAAATTGAAGCATATGATGACGGAACTAAAGGACAGGGAAACTGACGCAGCCAAGAAAGTCAAGAGCAGTTTGGAAATCATTGAACACATGCGTGTAGAAAAGGATCAGAGCGACATGGAGACAGGCAGGTTGAAGGATGAGTTGGACCGATACCAAAAGCGGGTCAGGGACATGATTCAAGATCACACACGAAAGTTGCACGAAGAAAAGCTTCAGGTGGAGAGGAAATATAGACAGGAGCTGGATCATTTAAATAATGAGATGACTCAGGAATTGGACTCCCTGACAAAAGCCAGGATTGACTTGGAAAGGCAGAAGCGGATTGAGACAGATTTGAGGCGGGAGGTGGATGTGAAGCAAGCAACTATTGAAGATATGCGTCAAGAGATGAAAATAAAGCTGGGACATCTGCAGAAAGAACTGGCTCATGCTCTGTCGCAGAAAAGCAATGTGGAACAGGATTTGATTAATAGTCGGTTAAATGCTGAGAAAATTGAGAGAGATGCTAAGCAGGAGGCTATCCGTTATCAAGTAAGCAGTATTTTAATTAAATTTAAATTTATAAGTTCATTGTTTGAAAATAACCCATAATCTTTTCATAAATTTTATTTTTAGGCTGAAATAAATGCCCTTCGTAAAAGGTTGGAACAGGCCGATAATGATCTTGTGAAAAGCCAGGAAATGATTGCAAAGCTGAATGAGAACATATCCCAATTCACGAGAGAGGCTTCTCTCGCCAAACTTCGGTTGGAGGAACATATCTCCGGTGACCCCGAGATGCAAGATAAGGATGTTATGGGATTGATTCAGGACATGGAAGAGAAACACAGTAAGCTTAAATTTAATTTTTAAATGGGGTTTCTTAAATTAATTACATAATTAGTATGTTCTCATTATTATTCCATTCTGGATTTTTTCAGGCCGTGATATGACCGAGCTTGAGCAGTTGATTCAGGTTCAGAATAATTTATTGGATAAATTACGCGGAGAATGCAAGACGCTAACTGACAAGCTGGAAGATACTCATCGTCAGTATAAGTATGTGTTAATGTGTCGTTCGGCAAAATAAATTTTATTGATAAAATAATTTTATAAAGTCTATAATTAATAATTTTGAATTTGCTAATTTTTTATATTATATATTGTTTGGTCTCATTATCATTCATGTATGTATAATGTATGAAAATTTGTTTGAAAGTTTTTAATTCTTTCGTGTCTATGCAGAAAGGAACGAGCCGTTCTGGATAACGAACGGGAAAAATTCGCTCAAGCCAATGAAGTGGCACACAAAAAAAATTCGGAGCTTGAGCAACGTGTTCAGTTTTATCAAACTAGTCATGATCAAATGACCAATCGTCTCCACAAACTTGAATTGGATGACAAGGCTCGTTCCGATCGGGTAATTAATAAAAATCCTCTTTTTCTCTGGTTTTATTTTCAGGGAAGAACTGAGGAGTGGGTTGCAGAGTTGCGTCGATTCAATCCGAAACAACGATCCTTCCGCCTTATCTTCTTCAGCTCCAAATACTTCTACTGATGATTCCCCGGAAGCCATCAAACTTCAAGAGCAACTGGATGATTTTCTCAGGCTCCATACAGCTCTCATCGAAGAACTTGTTGAAATTCTCCAAGAAATGAATGAGTGCATTTCCTCCAATGAGACAAGCAATAAGGAAAAAACGAATAAAGATTTCGAAGAAAAAGAGAAAGTTGATGAAAAAGAAGAAGATGATAAAAAGCCGGATGAAAATGCGTCTGAACAAAAGACGGAAACTGAAAAATCTGAAGAAGAATCAAAAGAAGATGCCGAAAAATTGGCTGATGATGGTGACAGTGACGATAAACCAAAGGAGGAGGTCACATCTGAAGAGAAGGAGAAAGCTAATGAAGAAGAAGGTAAGGAAAAGGATGAAGGTCCTGAAGGTAACAAAGAAGACGCTGTAATTTCAGCAGAAAAGGAGGAAAGTAAAGATGATAATGCGACAACAAAAGAAGGAGAAAATAGTGCCAAAGTTGCAGAAGATAAAGTAGAAAAGGAAAGTGATGACGGCGAGGATGGCAACGGCACCTCTTCTGACCTCAAGTTCAAGATGATGGAAATGAATAGCCAGTTGAAGAACTGGGCGAGAAGGATGGAAAGTATTATTGAAAGGTGCGCAACTCTCTGCAACCCACACAATTTCAGTTTTTCCCTCTTGAATCCAACTTGCATGCTTGCAAAAAAATAAATCAATCAATAAATCCTTCCTTCCAAAATTTCTTCTCCTTGCATGTCAAGTACGAAAATATTATTATTATTTTTTCTGGCTTCTTTCATTTGAATTCCATTTAAGTTGTGTTCTAATTCTGTGGGATTTGTTTCTTGTTTTTAATGCATCATGATGGAATGTCCATGGACTTGGGATCGAAAATTGGAATCCTCACAGATTTTCCAGCTACTCTCAAAACAGAGCGGACTCCTAAAGGAAAATCAGAACCTGCAGGGAGAATGCGCCTTGCTTAAGAATAGATTGGCGGAGGCGCAGCAGCAGCAGGCGTCTAATGCAGCCACTACGAATAGAGGGCTTATGTAGGCGGTTACAGCTTTAATTTTTAATTTATAATTTAAATTGATAGGACACGATCTCTGAACAGATCTGATCAGTCATTATATATTATTGTGTAAAATTAAAAAAGGAATATTGTTTAGTTGCGTGTTATCGAAATGATCTCATCAAATATGATCATCTCTAAATTGTTTTTTATTTTAATTGTAAATCTCTGTCATTTGCCATAATGCTTCTTGGATAATGATTAAACATGCTATTTATTGTGATTAAAACAGGAAAATAAAATAAATATTTAATTGCAAATATTAAACTGATTTTTTATTAAAACAGCTTCTGCTGCTGATTATTTTTAGTATTTGTTAATACTTTATTGAAATACAATAATAATTCTGCTGTATTTATATATGATATATTTAAAAATTATTATTTATTAATTCACCCCTAGTTTATTTTGTTTATTTAATTAAGGCGACGGCGGATTTCTGTTGGGTTAATTATTTTACTAATTATTTGTGGGCATGAGGATCACAACCACTCGCACTGTTGTTGTGAGCACTTTGTTTCTTGACAAATGGCGTTCTCGGGAATTTGGGTTGTGCCAACTTATTTTTAACGTAACGGTGGGGATGACCAGTGGCGCCACCACTGCTGCTGCTTGCCATGCTTGTTGTTGAACTGGTCGAAGGAACGTATGGTAACGACATGGTGGTTTTTGCTTCGATAACTGTAAGATCTCCTCCGCCTCCACACATGGTAACCGAGCTGCGAGGAGTACTGCCACTGCTGCTGTAACTTGCAGATTGTGCCACAATCAACGGATCCGGCATACTTTGGTGGTCTTGCGAATGGGGACGATGGTGATTGTGTTGGTGGTGGTGGGAGTGACGATGCTCGACCATTTGGGGCATAGTTTTAAAACCTATTGCTGACGAAGAATGTGGAGGGTGGACGTGGACGGGTGAAGTGATATCGTTCGTTGTATTACCATTTGTGTTTTCAGACGAATTCGGAGGGATTGGATGGCTTATTTGTATTGCACGGTTACTCCTGAGAAATAAATAAAAAGAGAATTACATGAAATAGTAAAAAAATATTTAAACTGCTTCATTCACAAAAAATAAACAAATAAAATCAAATGGTGCAATAATGTGCTTGCATACTGTGTAATTACCTTAATCAACAAAAGGTGCAAAAAATGCGCATAAAACTACACCAGTATCCATTAAAGGCTCCAACAGCAAAATTACAAGTACATTTACTTAAGAAGCGTGGTGTCTTCAAATTCAAATTGTTGTTTAAAATATTGAAGAACAAAATATAAATAAAAACTTAATATTTAATTGAAAAAAATTGTTTTATAGCCCATTCGAGTTATTGCAATAACAGTCTATTTTTGTCTTTTCATATTACACTTGTTATCTTTTTTTATGGCAATCTTGAGAATTTTTAAGAAATCTTTATAAAATGTGTGCAAATGGCAAACAAAACTATTAAAAAATTTAAAATCCGAAAGCTAAACAGTGGTTTCCCGCACACTAAACATGATCAGTTCAAGGTAACTTGGCATGCGGTGCAAATACTGAAGAAGCGGTGAAATTCCCAGGGCTTTTAGCTCACTGGAACAGCAAACGCCGCCACCGTTACTACCGCCACCACCCCCGCCGTTGGTGATTGGAACGGAAGTGGAGACGTGTTTGTGGTGCTGACTTGCTTGCGATGATGAAGTGGTGGTAGTGCAGATATTATTGATATTTGTCATGCTTGCGGTGAAACTAGTGCCTGCACTTAGGAGACAAGTTGGCATATTTGTGGCGTTTTTAAGAAGTGCAACGCGCTGCTCACTGTTTTTGCCACCGTCCGTGTACACAACGCGGTAATTGGCTGTCGCAGTGGCGGTGGATATTGTCGTGGTGGAGTTGGCACAACAAGCGGAAGTAGAAGCGGTTGTGGCGTCACTACCGTTATTATTATTTCGTTGCGTTGAGGAGGTGGAAGACTTGCTACTCCCACCACCTCCACCACTACGGTACCTTTTCTTAATGGAAAATATATTCTTGAGAGAGTTCCTCAGCGACATTTTGCTCTTAGTTTTGGGTGCTCTCATCTCCTTTTCTCCTTGTTTTTCCAACATGTGTAGATTCATTTCAGACTCGGAGGCACGTGTCAACCTAGCTACCACACGGCTTGATGGATGAGTTGTCATTGGACGGATCATCATGTTTCTTCGGAGGGAGGAGCTTGTCCTGGCAAGAGGCACGGAGGAGTCCTCTTCGTCAGGAGTTATCACTGCGTCGTGACGATGATGTGATGAAGCACTGGCTGCATGCTTCATTTCGCATAGACTTGGCTCGCTAATGAACCATTCTAAATTTCGGGTGTCAATTTCGTCTTCATCATCTTGGTTGAAATCGTGGAGACTTTTTGAGGTGGAAAATTTACGGGTGGCGGTTTCCTTCTGATCCTCTAAAGAACCTTCGTCTCCGTCAGAATTAATGTCGGAGTCACTCAGAGTTCTTTCAAAGATTCCAACTCCGCCTCCTCCTCCCTTTTTTCCTTTGAAGCCTCTGGAGGAATTGTGTTTGGAGCCTCCAGGGTCAACTCCTTGATCAGGTAACTTTAAAACTTGCTGGTTGGAGGATGCACAGTTACAACTTGTACATCGCTTGGTGGTGACCCCTGATTCGTTTTGCGTGGTAGAAGGTACAGTCAAGGTCTTGTTGTTATTGCAAACTGCCCAATCGCTCTTTGACCTGCTTTTCAATTTAGATTTCCCTTCCTTCTGACCGCAGTTTGTAGGCGGTCCAGCAGGCATAGATTTAGGTCCACCTCCACCACATGTCTCCGAAGCTGAAGAATGGCTGCTGCGTGGCATCGAGGTGGAGCGTCGATAACGCACCTTGTGCATCACATGCTGTTGATGATGATGATCCATTTCTCCACCCGCACTACTTTGACTGGACGTACTTGCCCGAGGAAAATGATTCTTTCCAGGAAACCCCATCAATTTTTCCAAAAGTGGTTCATGGGGCTGTGGACTTATTTGCGCTGTGACAAGCTGGAAGGAATGCTCCATCGAGTCATTTAACCGCTTCAGGTATTCCCTTAATCTATCCAAGCAAATACTGATATTTTTGTAGTCGGGGTGGCTGGTGTCTGTGAATTTCATCATTTGTTTTAGAAGGAGGATATAGCGAGGCATGCGTTGCACAGGCGTCAGGAGGAACGCACCTAGATCCAAACCGCCGCATGTGGGATGTTCCAAAGTTGACTTTAGGAATCGGGTGAATTCTGTACAGCTTCGGCACAGTTTATGAAAGGTTTTTAACACTTCAGGAAAGTCATTTACGTAACTGGTATATAGGCGAAGTACGTTGGCGTCCTCACCGTTGATAAATCTGAAATCATCATAAAATAACCGATTATCAATTTATATATTTTTGCAAATAATAAGCAAAATAATTAAAAAATACCGTTCAAGAAGATCGCCAACAGTCGGCTGATTTTTCCAAGACGCTATACGTTCTTCCAATTGCGATAACAGTCCGCAATGCTTCTCGTAAAGTTTGAACACTTCCTCAGGAAATAACGTGCTAAATAAATTATAAAATTATTTAAAACATTTTATCATCTAAAATGATTTTTTTTCTACAAAATTTTAATTTTCTTTAAATACTTGATGTCTTTAACAGATAAAACTCCAGATGTTCTTAACGGCAGCGCAAAAGTTTCCTGGATTGTTTTCAACGTATGACAATATTTTCTCTCGGTTTCCAGCAGTTCTTTGGCAACTTTCATCCGTTGGTTCTCTTTAAAGCTCAGAACAGAGGGATTGTTACTTCCTGTTCCTCCATTGGCTGCAACAGACGCCTGACCTGAGGTCGTTATGTTGTTGCTATCGTCCGTTAACACGAGTTCTATGAAAAGAAAAAAAAGCATAAAACATATATTCAATTACAAACTGCATGCTTCCATTGTTTTAAATATAAATGTTTTTGAAAAATGAAAAAAAAAATCATTTTTTGCTGATGACGCTCAACATAGCTTTGTTCCACACGAGTAATTATAATAAATCATTTCAAATTTGAAACACAATCGTCAACTACATTAATAAATTAAACTACTCATTTCGCTAGTCAAATTGTTTATTATTTATGTTTGCATTTTGTTTCCGACTTTAATGTTCACTTGTTGCTTGTTACGTTCTATTGTATTTAATTTTAATAGTTAAATACACGGTAATATTCTAGA
This sequence comes from Entomobrya corticalis, assembly GCA_034694325.1. Lineage (NCBI taxonomy): Eukaryota > Metazoa > Arthropoda > Collembola > Entomobryomorpha > Entomobryidae > Entomobrya > Entomobrya corticalis. Next base: position 8,137 of record JAQFYG010004973.1, read on the forward strand.
TAGAAAAATGTATATCCAATACAATGGAATGTAGTTAAATCAAGTAACAACAAACTTTAAAAACAAAATTAGTCAAGTTTATTTACAGTCTGAAACTTGCCATGAAAAATAAAAGTACCTGTAGGGTACCTTACCAAATTAATTTAAGTGTGAACTCTTTCATTGATAAGTCGGAACTTGTGGTAATTAAAAGATTAAATTTAATGATAAGTACTAATTGTTTGAGATTTACAAAAATCAAATATCCAAAATCATTAAAATTCATTGTAAGAACCGTGTACATACCTGCATCGGAGTTATAACAAGATGGATCCCCACCACTGCTTCCTCCACTATTAGTACCAGAACCTCCCTCCTCCCCTCCTTCTCCTGTAACATCACAGGTACGTCCACTCCCAGTGCATTTGCTAGTTCCTCCATCTTTAACCTGTTTAAAGTTAAAAGAAGTGTTCAAATATATTTTTTTTGAATTAGTTTTTAAACCATGTCATTTCCGCATTTACATTTTTTTGTATCATGTTTCGTTGTTCTTATTTTTCATAAATACCTAACTGCCATGTTTGAAACCATAACGGTAGTTAATAATCAATGCATTTATAATCCATTTATTTTTAATGTATGATATCCAGTTGTGGAAAATTGGATTCACGTGAGCACCATAAAAAATATTTGATTCACAGAAAGCGAAAAGTACCTACATATATTTAAAATACATCTATACCAACTACTGACAGTAGTACATCTCAAATATAATTACTTAACTGAAAGATAACACGCAATTCAATTCAAAAAATGCATAGAAATTAGATTGACAACATACTATTATATGTATCTAGTACGCAGATATTATTTATTGTTTCAATTCGTTGACTTTTGACTCCTGCCGTCTCGCGTCTCTCGTCTGTCCGTCGTCAGATTAGGTATTTTACTATAACATTACGCTACATAAATTATTCGAAACAATGGGAAAAAATTCCTGGTTCCGCCTGAGAGCGTTATCATCATTGTTGTATAATTTAGCAGAAAAAAAATTCATAATAATATTATGATGATGATAATGATGATGACCATAATGATATTATGTAGTATGATATATATGCAATATTCTGCACAGAATAAAGAAGCATTCATTTCAGATTTTCAGTGCTGCTCTCGTTCTCGTTTTATATTTTTTGGCATCAGACATCAAAACAGTAATCAGCGTTGCCAGAGTAACCGGCTTTCAAATGAAAATTCACTGAAGGATACAGAGATGATAAGTTTGATACTATTTTACTGCTTTAAAAACAAAAACCGAAAGATCATATATGAAAATGAAGCGAACTCTTGTAACCTTCTCACGTGATTCATGATGCATCCTCATTTGGTATAAAATATCCATATAAAAATGAATTATTGGGCCGGGTTTATTCTATCGGCTTATTTTTTTTGCTAAATACTTGACCAAACTGACTTAAAAATGTCGTTTGAATAACGTGTGTTTATAGAGTATAGCGGCATATTAAATAAAAAAAACTGCAAAGGAATGCGAGACTATTTTCTTTTAAGATGCCTACTGATTTTTACTGCTTTTCAGTGTCCGTTGAGTCCGTTGCCTGTCATTTAAAATCAGTGAAAATTATACAGGAAAATCCACGGATTTGATTTGATATGGGAGGCAGTGGGCAGTGCCTCAGGCACATATTTTTTTACTTCTCATCTCATCATCACACGTTTATTTTTTTTTCAAAAGGATTTTCAATTTCAAGCTGTTATTTCTTCCTGCGAAAAGATTTTCAAAAGTTTGGCCTTGAAAGCGTCGTGATTTCAATGCACTTTTGAACAAGAACAAACAAATAGACCAAAAATGGAAGATGGTCATAGGGAGAGATGAAAATTACTGGCTCTCGAGAAAAGGAGGAGAGCATTTCCCTTTTTACTTACAAGAGAAGGGTTGATATGGTACATGACTAAGGATGATTTGTACGGAACATAAAAAATCGCAACAAAAAAAACTACTGATAGGGAAGAATAGCTTGTACTTGTAACTGTGCAAAATACAAAAAAAGAACATTCATTTATTTCCCTTTTAAAATTGAAATAAAAAATCACATAGAAAATAGCGGCGGGCATGGGCATAAAATCAGGAAGCATTTTAAAAATCATCCTCCTCGTCTCCTCAGCTCCTCAGCATCATTATCTTTTTTGTGCAAACAGCGTTTTTAAAACCACTAACATCATTAGCGAGAGAAGTTGAAAGGAGAAAAAATATATAATAAATATA